>OY829914.1:251560333-251647833 GCA_963691935.1 Nephrotoma guestfalica
ATTAATGCTAATGAGATTTACTAGATCGATTTGTAGGTACCGATAAAGTGACTTTAAATATTTTATTAGCCGCGCGCGTACATTACACCTCATTTATTTTACAAATGATGATGATGACGCTCTGCATAATTATAACCTTGGGAAAGATCTTCACCTTGACCATCATCGTTGTACGGTTCATTTGGATGGAATTGTGTATGCTGCTGTTCGACTTGATCGTTTTGTGTTTGATGATTATTTTGTTGCTGATGGGAAATTTGATATTGATAAATTAGTTGTTCGTGTGCGTTTTGTAGTTGTTGTTGCTGATGCTGTTGTTGTTGTTGCTGATGCTGTTGTTGTTGCTGATGGTGTTGTTGTTGCTGGTGCTGTTGTTGTTGCTGATGCTGCTGTTGGTGCTGCTGATGCAAGTGTTGCTGTTGCTGTTGCTGATAATGTTGGTGTTGCAGGTGCTGGTGAAGTTGATGCTGTTCTTGTTGCTGCTGTTGTTCTTGTCCATGGTCATGTTGGTGATCGTATTGAGCAACCGGAACTTTGTATGGAACATGTTTTTCTACTAGAACGGGAACGTATCGCTCGATTGTGACCGGATATGGTCGATCGAATGGCACTTTAACGGGATATGGTACTTTTTTCTCGACGAGGTATGGTACTTCTTTAATCACTGGGTATGGTTGTGGTACTGGGACTTTGATGTGTACTGGAACTGGTTTATCAACGTGAACTGGAACTGGACGATCTACTGGTACATGCACTGGATACGGAACTTTTTTCTCAACTTTTACTGGAACCCGTTTCTCAACTTCTACCGGTACAGGTTTTGGGACATGAACTGGTACTGGACGATCAACGTTTACTTTAACTGGATATTTCACAATTTTCTCGACTGGATATGGTTTTGGCACATGGATTGGCACTTTATACGGTACATGAATTTGTTTCTCAACGGGATATGGTGCAGGAACTGGAACTTTAACAGGCACTGGAACATGTTTTGTTATTGGAATCGGTTGATCTACATACACTTTGTAGGGAACCTTTCGTTCATATGGTACATGTACAGCGATTGGAATCTTTTTATATACAGGATATGGGTCTGCAATATAATTCGGAACTTTCACAATTTCACGAACTGGATAATGCACTGTTTTGATAATAGGATATGGCTTTGCCACATGTACTTTAACTGGATATGGTACTTTTTTCTCCACAGCAATTGGAATTTTTTTCTCGACCGCATACGGTACAGGAACTTTTCTCACGATCGTTAAAGTTTTCTCAACTTTCGATAATTCGGCAATTATTTTAGGATCAACTTCTTTCCAATCAATTTGTTGATGATTGTTGATACTATGATGCTCGTATTGTCCATTCTGATGGTGTAAACCACGCTTATCTTGTTTCGGTTCGCCCGTATCCGATTTTTCGTTATTGTTTTCTTCCACATTATCTAGCGTCTCTTTAGCCTCATTTTCTTCGTTTGCATGAACAGCACTACTGAGTATCGTTAGGACTATCAGCAGGGATATTAGACCCTAAGGAGAGAAAAACAAAAGTAAACGTAAGGTCACATGCACAAAACGGTTTCTCTCAAAACTAAACATAATTTTCTAATATCGCGTTTAAAACTGCACACGCGCGCGTAATCACTAATTAGTTATTATAATCGGTTATAGTGAAAACAATAACAAAGTGTAAAAACATAAAATTAGAAAATTTTTAATGTCACTCCGTTAATCAAACCAAATGCATAATTAGTAAATATAGATAAAACGAAATTTGATAAATTTATATCACACACACACACAAAAAAAAAACTTTCAAAATTTTAAATTCCAAAAATTTTCACTCAATTTTTTATTTATTTTTTGTAAATCACTTGTGATTTTTAATAATTGGTTTCTGTATCGCAACAAGGCACTTAATCATTTTAATTTATTTTAATAAAATTCATTTTCACTTTAACAACTCTTCTTACCAATAATTTCATTTTTATTTATGTACGAGTATTTTTTAAGAATTCTTCATACACAACATCCAATTCGGTATAAGATTGAGAAATAACTGAAGCTGAATAAAAAAATTTGTTGATGATTATATAGATTTGAATATAACTTTCCCCACACACTGTACAACGAACGAAATGTTACAACAACAATAAAATATTCTTTTAAAATTTAACCGAAGATTTCTTATTTTCGTCTTTTAAGTTTATCTTTTTGGTTTCGTCCCCCTACCTTGCAAAACTAACCATCAATTCATTTTGTTTTGCGTTTGATTATTTTTAATTTCTTGTGTGCGCGATCAAAGATGATCATATAATATTGGCTTTATCTAAAATTGGCCGATCGTTATCAAACCGGTGCATGGCTGATTGAATAATATAGTTGGTAGGTCTCAAAAATTTCTAATGAACGATAACTGATCGTAGGATTCTTCAGATTGTACATACAAAGTTATTCCATATTAAAACCGAAAATGCACTGTGCGACAGATCATGGTAAGATCAATATGAGATGATTGTACAAATAATTTCAAAACAGTAAGGTCACCACATACATCCTTCATAAGCAAGCTTTGAGAGACTTAAAAATGTGTTGTTTGAAACATAAACGTCTATTAGTTTCAGAAATGTATGGAATAGCTGCTGAATTTCGAGCTTTTTATCAAGGGAAATGGTAAGAACTAATCTCGAGACTACAAAACAATAGGTGGGTGGTGTATTGGAATTAGATTAGTGCGCCTACCATCATGGGTCGGAGCTTGTTCACTAATTCAAAACAATATACCTTTGGCGCCCAACGTGGGGCGCGAACCCACGGCCCTGATATTAAGAGTATTGTGCTCTCTTAGCTGAGTGCATACACGCAATCAGAAGCCAAGGAATAAA
Organism: Nephrotoma guestfalica; assembly: GCA_963691935.1. Classification (NCBI taxonomy): domain Eukaryota; kingdom Metazoa; phylum Arthropoda; class Insecta; order Diptera; family Tipulidae; genus Nephrotoma; species Nephrotoma guestfalica. The sequence continues at coordinate 251,563,224 of OY829914.1, forward strand.
CGTCGAATCCTGGAATTCATTGCTAATTTTCACATTATCCAAGAAATTGGACAGTGAAACACGACGAATATATGAAAGTTCGCTCCAGGATCCAACTGAATTTCTGAAAACTCTTGAAAAAGTCCTTTGAAGCATTATATAGCCCAAAAAATCAATCGCAACAATCAAAGCCGCAAGTGGTAAGACAATCGTTTACCACAACAACCCTACGCGAGATTTGCATCTATTACCAGATGAATCATTCATTAGACCATTGTCCACGGTTCAAGCAGCGGTCAACAACATATAAAAACCAAATAGTGCTACTACACCAGCTATGTAGAAGCCATGCCTACCATCAGCACAACTATTGTTCGCAACAGTAATTGTTAAATCCGCTAATAATAATGGAAGCCAAGAAACTTTAAGAGTCCTGATTGATCCAGGAATTCAAGCAACTTTCAGCAGTTCAAAACTTCAAAAATTGAAGCTAAAGGGACAGAAAATATGTGCCAAAACAGCTGAAGTCGGTGGTCACAGTATTAAGTAGGTAAGAAAAACGATGAGCCTCAAAATCCAACCGTTTAGAGCATACGAATTTGAATTACACTTAGATGCTATGACACACCCGGTCACAAAGACATGTTGCTTGGGGCAGATTATTATCCAAAGATCGTATTGAGTGACATTATAAAAGAAATCCAGAACAACCAATTGCACCAAATTAGGATGCATTGTGTTTGGAAAATTCAAAAGCTCAAGTATCCAACATCACCACATAAAATCTATGATATCGTTTATCGATTTAGAAAATCAGCTCAAGAAGTTTTGGGAAACTGAAGAAGTCCACGCAGAGCGGGAACTTACCAGTGATAAACAGAGATGCGCATATCACTTTTAAAAGAACTACACAAGATTATAAAATGGTGCATACCAGGTTGCATTACCATTTAAAAGCGACGATTTCATATAAGGCGAATCCAGGGAAAAAGCTACAGCACGCTTTCATCAAGTGGAAAAACAGCTAAATAAAACCTCACAGATGAAGAAGGAATACAGAATCTTCATTGATGAATACATCAAATTGGATCATATATTCTACCACACCATGCAGTATTCAAAGATAATAGCTCAACAGCCGAGCTCAGAGTAGTCTTTGACACTTCAGCTAAAACGTCAAATGGAATATCGATAAATGACCTGCTCCACACCGGCCCAAGAATACAAAAACCACTCGTATATATATTGTTACGCTGGAGGAAACATAAGGACGTGTTTACAGCTGACATCGAAAAGATGTTTACTCAAATAAAAGTAAGTCCTCCAGTTCGAAGCTACCAGCTGATACTATGGAGTAACGGCAAAGGATAGCGATCAGCACGTACAAGCTAAAAACTGTTACGTATGGGACAGTCTCGCATACATAACAGGCCACAAAAGTCCTACGTCAGCTAGCGCCAGATGAGGGCCATACATACACAGCTGCAAAAAGAGCAGTCACTGAGGATTTTTAGGTCGATGACATACTATCAGGAGTGGATACCATGAAACAAACTCGAAGGATGGAAAAACAAGCAGATACATGTTTGAGGCAAGGAGGTTTCAATCTGCGGAAATGGAGTAGCAACAACCAGCAGATACTAGGAAACATAGATACTGAACACAGAAGATATTTTCCGTTTAAAATCAAACCACTAAATATCGAAATACCTATAACAAAGAGAAAAGTGCTATCCAAAACTTCCAAACTATTTGACCCCATAAGGGGTCATACTGGCTGGCACCAGTTATAACAAAAGCAAAAATATTCATAAAATAACTATGGACATTAGGAACCAGTTGGGACACACAACTGCCCCCTGAATTAGAAGCAAAATGGATTTGCTATGCATCCGAAGACGCATATGCAGTAGTAATTTACTACAAATCTAAAATTACAAACAACCAAAGCAAAGTAATTTTAGTCAGTGCTAAAACAAGGGTTGCGCTGCTAAAATTCAAATTAACCATCCCCAGACTGGAGTTATATGTGCAGTGATTTTACTATCAAAATTAATCAAGAAAAATAAACAAGCGTTACAAGAACCGAAGATCAAAACATTTGCATGGACGGATTCAATGATAACGCTAGTATGGATTAAAGGTAAACCTCATAGATTCAAAACATACGTTGCAAACAGGATAGTGGAAATCCAATCCGTATTGTCCCCTGTGCAATGGGGTTACGTGAAACCCGTAGATAATCCAGCGGATTGTGTATCGAGAGGATTGCACACTACCAGCTTAATAGATCACCGTCTCTGGTGGAACGGACCAAGCTGGCTCAGAGATTCTTTCGAATATGCCCTACAACCACAAGTTGAAGGTGCATCCACTGCGGCAACCAAACAAGAAAGCGTCATACTTGCTTTGATAGAATGATGTCCATCGTTCACAAAAGCAATAATGAGCATCGCTTATGTTCTAAGGTTTGCAAAACGAACAGCTTAATCACCAAGCTACCTGATGACCAAAGAACTTAACGACAGTTTAAAGTTAGCCTTAAAGTTAACAATTTTGCTTTGGAACATTTGACAAACATCATGGCAAACATAGCGAATCAAAACTCCGTAACCTTAATCCGGAAATAGGCAAAGACGGATTGTTGCTAGTAGGGGGAAGGCTGTCTAACGCCAGAGTTTGTTTCGACATTAAACATCCAAGAATTATTCCTTATAAGAGTCATTTCACAACACTCCTGATAGACTAAATGCTAACCAGCAGCACCAAAATGAATGAACCAGATGTACATATTAGAGTCGACTATCAACGTCATGAAACACACTCATAAGGAAATAACAAAGAAATTCGAGGCATACAATCAAATTCTAACAACCATCCTGTTCCGTGAAAAATTTACCGACTTGCAAGGTAACACACTATGCTGAAGATGATGAAACTACGAAACTTTCAAACCGCAATAATCAGCACCATCACGGAAGTCCATCAAGGCACACCCGATGCCTTAATTCTAACTCCTCATTAACTTCAGGAGCAAGTCAAACCTAACTTAATCATTCCTAACTTAAAACAAAGTCAGGCTATGCCATACCAAAGTGAAAATATAGCCACCGTCAAAACCATAAAAATTGAGGCAACAGTTATTTTCGAGATCAACATTCCACTAGTACAGAGGACTCGATACAACATATACAGGGTGTCCGCCGGGAAGGTATACTACTTTGTTTTGCCGCCATTTAGGCATGACAACCCCGATTTTCATGAAAAAATCATAATGAGTGACGAGGCACATTTTCATTTAAATGGATATGTGAATAAACAGAATAGTCGGTTCTGGGCAATGGAAAACCCTCACATTATTCATCAGTCACCTTTACATCTATTAAAAGTGGCAGTCTGGTGTGCAATTTGGTCAGGAGGAATCATTGGACCTTACTTCTTTGAAAATGAAAACGGTGATATGATGAAAAACTTTTGAACGCCACAACTGCATACTTTGGGCTTGATTAACATGTGGTATCAACAAGACGGTGCCACATCGCATACAGCCAGGATTACAATGGAATTACTGCGAGAACTCTTTCCACAACAAGTTATTTCAAAAAAATATGAATTGGTGATGTTGATTGGCCTCCACGGTCGCCTGATTTGACTGCTCCGGACTTTTTTTTGTGGGGATATCTAAAAAGCAAGGCTTATGCAAACAAACCAGAAACGCTTGAGCAACTCAAACAAAATATTCGTGATGAAATTAATGAAATGTGTGAGAATGTAATGAAAAATGTGCACAAAAGGGCTCGCATTTGTGAGGCTAACAGAGGCGGACATTTATCTGATATTGTATTCCATACATAATTGCCGACATTAAATAAAACATTTATCAATATAAGATCCATTCTCTTTCATTTAATCAAAAATCATAAACAAACAAAGTATTACACCTTCCCGGCGGACACCGGGTACCACGCAATGGCAGTCCCAACGATTCATCAGAAAGACTACATAGTCATCCTCAAGTTATTTAGTGATTGCGATACAGGAGAATCAATATATTCGTCTCTCTACCGAAGAACTGAATGCTTCAATGATGAATATCTTGAATATCTTTGTGATATACATCAACCATTGAATGCATATCAGTCAGATACAAGCAGCTGTGAGATGCAACTTTTCCAGAAAACTAGGACCGTTCCAACTAGTTGTAACATAAACACAGAACAACAGAACAAACATTACCTCAAGCCAAGATTTTAAAGTGAGGGAGTTGTACAGAGAAATAGCGAAGGCCAGAAACGTCTTGGATGAAAGACAAGACATGCAAGCTATGCAATTCGCCATACAGTACATGCAGCGAGCGATGAATCAAATAATTGATAGGCATGAAGAGCTCTGTGTCGAGGTCTCAGACGTTGACCACGAGAGACTAGGATACTTCACAAGCGGAGATTATGAAGCGTTAAACTAAAGTTACGCAAAGATGAGGTAATGTAGAAGATGCGTTTCAAATTATGCCCAAGCCCAGTTGGATCTGGAAAATGGCAAAACCAACCAAAGTCAATCATATGAACCATTATCTATGCGAAAGATTAACTCGGAGGATATGCAGTAATATAGGCGCTGATAAACCAAACTGTTAGCGACTGGTACACAGTTTTCTAAGGCAACGAGAATTAGGGCGATAATAATTATTAAAAATAAATAATTAACAATTATTTAAATAAGAAATATTTTAATAGACCACGATTTTAAAACGGGTTAAAACTATAAAATAATTTTCCCTAGCCCCATACAGATTTAGAAATCCATTCAAATTTCCAACGTTATATAGATTATCCTGAAAATTTGTGATTGCGAACTTGTTACTGCTTTATAATACTTATAAAGGTTGGTTGCAAAAATTTGTGCCGAATGTGTTCGGCGAAAACATTTTCGCCGCAAATTAGAAAGTGTACGGTGAACAGAAACGACACAAAAAATGTATGCCACATTCATCGCACACGAAGCATCAATTGTCGGTTAAGGATTTGAGCGAAAACATTTTTGCCGAATGCGTTCGGCACAAATTTTTGTAAATTTGAACCCGCCTTAAGAGTTAAAACGAAAAACGTAGAGAGAAGAGGTAATTTGAGAAAATGTTTAGGACATGAGGTTAGGAATTTGTATGGGGTTATAAATCTGTATGCGGGGCTAAGATAAATTGTTTGATTTGACAAATGTCAGGTTTAGGCCAGTTTCTTTTCACCTGATCTAGTCTGAAATAGAAAATTGTTATACCGGTCAGTAGGTATCTATTAAACTGTTACCACCGTTAAGCGGCTAACGCAGGCGCTGCTTCGCAGCAATTTCACCGCTGCTTCGTTTTAAATCTAATATTTTAGATTCGATTGAGTTGATGTCGATTTCAAAATCAATCGTAGTTTGTTTACCTAAACAAATTATTTTGTCCAACATTGTGTCATGCCTTCTGAAAAAATAGTGTGGATCTGAAATGATGGTATCTGAAATGAAGATGATATTAAAAGATTTAGTGTTACATCATTTACTTAAATTGCTTCCGGTAGCTTTTGAAAGACTTCTGTGTAAACTATGTCGCGTGTGAATTGTCGATCATGACCAAGCAAATGTCCTTCTTGCGGGTTTTCCATGATGCGAACCTTTACATAGTGTGTGTTTCTCAATCGAGACACTGCAACGTAAAGCTGACGGTGTGAGAAAAATGCCATCTCGAAAATTATACCTACGCTATCAAACGTCTGGCGCAGCAGGTATCGGAAATTGTTTTCACTTCAAAACAACGAACAAAAGTCCATTGGTTGAAAATGATGAAGCCTTTATGACCATAATTGTATTCGGAGATGGTTTCAGCAGTGTTGGAATTTTGCTAAAGACTTTTCACCATTAACCGAGTTCCATTGTACAAACCCATATTTCGACAAAGATTGCGCAGCATCATTACGATGAGGCGCGGCTGCAACAGAAAAACATGTGGCGGCATACCAGATGGTGTCAGATTGTTCAGTATTCGGCCGGATAAATTTGTGTATCATTTGGATCTTCAGAAATGATTGAGTCGGCATGGTATGTAATCATGTCGATGATGATTGTGTGGTTGGATTGTGTTGATTGGTTGGAGCAACAGTGACCTGCTTGGTAAGCTCGTCGAGAGTTAACAGATTAATCTCTCTCCGAAATATGATTCGATGAGATTTGTCGTCGCTATCATGTTATGTGGGATTTGAACTGGAACGCCATGGAGTGTTGCTCCTGGCCTTCGCTACGCTTGTAGAAAGACCACACTGACAACATTTCCATTAGTAGAATTATTAGCTTTTCCTCACTTCATGCAAAACTACCATATATCAATGCACCGTAATCCGTCTTTAGTAAGCATTGTGATTTCATCGATGATGATAATTGATGATGACTTCAAGCGCACCGATGACACTGAAGTATCCAGAATTAGCACAGGCAGTTTAAGTCCACTGTGAACTGTTCGGTCAATTTTAATAAGCGTTCAAGCAATTCCAATCTAAGCAACCGGAAGCGCAGTTTGTCCTCGACTTCACAAAATGCCTGCAATATAATGTAGAGAAACCCAACTGAAAACTTTGATCTGTAGTTTTCTAAACTAATCGATCGATTCATTCTATTTATGGAAGCATTATCCTCCAAAATCAATTAAAATTTCATCTAACAACTCTATGTAACGTACGGGTCTTCCCAATATAGGAAAAGGCTGCCCAAACCTTTAGTGAGACCTCTCCAAAGTTTCAGCTCATTGATACATTCTTATGCGATCTTAAATCCTGCTTGAATCCATCAGGTCTGTCTAAATTAATGGTTGAATAATGGTTTACTACACCATTTTCGTGTCACTGATATGTCCTCCAGAATATTTACAAATATAATTTCAATTTTAGCTATAGCCCTCACCCTTCACTATACCTGGGCAAGTGAACTTCTTTGTCCTGTGTTGCTTGGTTGTGGGTTTTGGTCCATCTGATTTGATATTTGGACCCTTCGATTTTCGTGATTTTGCGGTTGATTTCTTGTTTTATCTCTTAATTTTTGTAGTTGTTTAGCAACCGCACAGCCTCGATAATTAGCCGGATGTTGGCCCTTACAATTTGTACACTTGGCTGGCACATCTCTCTCTATTGTACATGCCTGGGTAATGTGATTATCTGAGCACTTTACACATCCTGGATTCCGGCCGCAATATCTTTGGGTGTGTTTAAATGCCTGCCATTTCTTGTATTGGGGTATGCGTTACTGATAATTTGGTTTCCTTCCTGGATTTCTGTCCTCTCTTTTTTAACAATATTCACAGCATCTAGTATTTTAAGACCTATATTTTGCAAGTCTTCCATTATTTCTTTGCTTGAGCAAGTGTGATGCAAGCCTCTTGCCATGACTTTTATAGGTCGGGCCTGTTTGTTTTCGTAAGTGAACCACTGACACTTACCAGCATTTAATTTCATAGATGAGGGTCTACAAGTATCTGAGTCCAGAGTATTAATTTTCTAAACGTCATTGTTTCACGCTGTTATTTTATAGTCTTTGTCAGTAACCGATGTCATCAGTGACTGTATTTCTGGGTCACTGGGTACACTCACAATATTTATTGGTGGGGTGATTTTTCTTTCGGTTGCACTAAATTTGGTGAAATGTTCTTGGTAGATCTACTACCTTTTGGTTGATTGGCTTTGGGTAGAACATCTTTCCAATCTGGACTAGATTGTCTCCTGGACTGGGTTTTCTTCTTTATAGGATCCAGTTCGTCTCTCTCTGTAATTCATCTTCATGAGTGGAACAGATGAATTTGTCTGGTTCAATGCTTCCAATATCGCAATCTTCTTTTGAATCCCGATTCAATTTTAGGTTTTAATTTTGTCGCTTTAGATACCCAATTTCTTCACTTAGCTTGTCAAATAATTGCTCCATATGCTCTAGTTTCGCCAAGAGATCCATATTCTTGTTTTGCTAGATTCGGCTATTTGCAAAGTAAAATTTCCGCCGGCATCACTTATTTCGTTTAATGTTTGTCCAGAACATCTAGATATAATGTTAGAAAAAGCATCAGCTTGGTCAGCTACCGAGTTGCTTCTATTTTTCTTTATCGGTTCCGTTATAATGCAATAGGTGGTCCTCCCCAGAATCCATAGGACCAATCTCCATAAAGAGTGGATTTGCCAATGTTGACATTGGTGTACCACCTGGGGTATATTTTCCTTTTGGTAGTATCTTTGCATAGTTTTGATTGACTAATTAGCTATTCTGCTTCACTGCTACGAAGGGATTGGGACCACCACCATTCGTTCTACAGAACATTGTCAAGAGTACGCCCGTATCCATTTATGAATACTTCGTGGAGGCTGTCAATCCCGCACTCCGATCCATATATTGATCAATATTTAGTTTCGGTTTCACCATATTCGAAATGGTATGATCAATTTCATGATCATCATGTAATCCGCTCATATCAGAATTTGATTCGTAATCATCTTCTGAACTAAATCAATTTTAGACTCATACTCGGTATGATTTGAGGAAGTCGACTAAACTATTCTTTACTTGCACTACTTTGAATTTCAAATTCGTTTCCATAATAAGATTTGAACAATTGTTTAAGTTCTTCTGGGGAAATATTAATCCAACTTTCGTCATTATCTAGGGCAAAAGTGTAGTCGGGGTCTTTGTTTAAATTTAAAACTTCTTGTCCTAGTTTTGTTACTTAACTGATACTGATACGATTTTCAATTTAATACTATTTAAGAGCTTGCAAAAAACTAATAAACTCCAGTATTATTTCGAGACTTCAAGACTGTCTTGAAAATAATTGTCAGTAGCTTTGTTACTGTTCGTCTTCGTCTAGTGGCTTTGTGCATTCAATTTAGAGTTTGAGGCTTAAACTTCAAACCATGATGTAATTCTTACTCATAAGGCCTTTATATATTAGAGCGCTTGGTAGTGGCAAATTCTCTCCATTGCGCAGTAGCTTTAAAAGGTTTTCTCCAATTATTATCTGGATATTTTCTTATTCGGCCACACAGTGAATTTTGAAAATCGAAGAAAAACTGCGTCGTTCAACTGCGTAAACTGCCTGCTATCTCATAAAGTAAAAATTCCCTATCAGAATCAGGAAATGTCCAAACTTTAACTTTTTCCATAAATTTAGTTTTGACTTTTTCGATTTTTGCAAATAGTTTGAAATTCAAATAGTTTTTGTAAATTTGACAGGAAATGAACTGTTTTGGCAAACATGATTCTGTTTCACCAAAATTCGGCTTCTCTGCAGTCCAGTCTGATTAACTGTTCAGAATCAAACTTAATACTTAATCTTTTAGATTAATTAGAAGATCTTTTCGAAATTTGGTGGAAATCCGTTTACCGGAAGTGGCTGCTTAAATTTGAGCTTTGCAAATTTCGTTTTTTTTTTGAAAAATTTTGCATTAACAAAAAATGACAAATAATTAATAGATTTAAATTAATTTAAAGATTAAACAGTGCAATAGTTTTACCAAGAGTTCGGTTAATTTTGAGAAGCAAAAGTGGGAAGGAAAACTCGTTTAGAAACCTTCTTTGTACCGATATTGTTGCAGATTTAAGTTGAAATCTTTTCGTTGAATTTTTATTGAAAACCGTTTTATGTTTTTAGTCGTTTTAGTGTAAATGTTCCTTTTTCACTTCCGGTGAACAAAATTCGACTAAAAATAACTGCGATCTCCAAATTTAGGGCAAAAGCTTTTGTATACAGTATCCGTATCAATCAATCTTTATTGGCTGTATAAAGCTAAAACTTTTTTCTAAAAAACAGTTTTCTTTCCGAAATCGTCATTTCCACTTAAATTTTAAAAAACGATCTAACCAGTATTTCACTCGAAAACATCATTGGAAAGTATGTTTGCAACGTTGTGGCAAAACATTTGCAACAACAAATTTGCAAATTTGCAAAAGACGAAAACAAATCCTATGGATGCTGCCACTATCGGTGGACTGATTTCAGCCAAAACTCATTGGGATCTCTCAATTTATGAGAACAGCTTAATTATAAAGCTTCAATCCGATCAATTAATCCGTCTGGGCTGTAGAGAGCCAACAGACATTTAGTGGGCACGGCATCAGATTGGCACATATGCATACACTCACAGAACTTTTTTTAAAAAATACTTCTTTCACTTCGGTGATATATCAAATGGTATTCGAAAACATTTTTAGGTAAACATTTTTCTTGATTGATAAACTTAATTTCACTACGTAAGAAAAGTAAAACGAATTAGTTGAAACATTGCGAGTGGCATTTAAATAAAACTGCAGCTTGACCGCATTTAACATTTTTGACATAATACTTTTGAGCAGAACTGAACTAACATTCATTCCATCAAATGTTCAAATCGATCTGAATTGTTTAAGGCATGCTGATCGCATACGATTTTATGGTCCTACTTTGTGTGTTATGTGTCTTTCATTTTCACTCCAAATTTCGCAATCTATCAATTTCATAAAAGCTAACATATTCGCTTGCTCGTTTTAATTGACCATTATTTTTTCGATTCAGCGCCACCCATTCTGAAATCTAATTAATGAATTAGGTAAAGTCTGTGTTTCTGCAGATGCTTCAAATCCGAAGTATTACCTAGGAACCACAATATAGCTTTACGGATTATAACTAAACGGACTAAAATAATTGAAAATTGTTCTTCTTAAACAATAACGTAAGTGTTACTACCGCCCACATTTCAACAAATACACCAGTAAAATGACAATCACCCTTGTTCGGTTGCTCATCAATATATTTAATGCAATATCCTTGATCTTTGTTCATGGAAAGAGTGTCTATCGCGAAATGTGTTACTTCAAAGTTTCGAACAAACAAAAGTGTAAATAAAAAAACTTTCTAAGCTTTTAAGTTATTAATTCTTAAACGATTCATTTGTTCATTCATTCATACCACACAAATTATTTAATTAGCAGCCAATTGAAAAATAATTGAAAATATCAATTACCCACAATTAACGCATGTAGCTGACAGACAATTTTAATTAACTGCACTTGTTAAATTAACAACAAATTGATTGTCAATTAATAATATTTGTTATGCATTACACACACAGAAATATTTTGTGAAATTTGCGAATAATATTTACTCACCCGTGCATTGGGTGCTATTTATAAACCATTGAATCACTCATGTTATTTGATACAGCTTTCCATATTGTATACTGAAGACCGTTTACAATTGTAAGAATACCGCAAGCATTTTTTCACTTTTGTAAAAGTTGCGCAAATTTACCTAAAAATAAATATTTTATTGCAAAAATTAATTACCAAACAATTATTGGATTTGTTCCGGTCTTATAACTACATGACCACATACCCATAAATCTTATCTGCTATTTAAAGATGATATATTTCGGGTAAGAATTGAGGGTCAAGGTAATAAATTCAGACTTCCTGAATTACTCTCGCTTATATCCACATATTATGTAAGCATTTAATTGAATTTTCATTGATGCGTCGTATTTAAAATAATGTGGAACCTTGAACATGATGTTGAATTTGAACAGATTTTATTTGCCTTGTGCCTTCCTGAATATTATTTATTGAACGAAATTACAGCAGGCGTTGCTGTGGCTCAGTTTAGTTAAATGCTTGTGCGTATACGGGGTGTATATTTTTGGTGGGTAAATTTTGTATTATCTCATTGTTTATGCAGATTTAGAAATTGCCTTGTTCGCCGACGCTAGAACACGCAGCCTATAATTGTTCATGTGAAAAGCAATTCGTGTCTTGATGTAAACCGCTCTCAAATTGAAATGGCATATCCGTTGGAATCGTAGGAATGCGAGAAATGAAGACTTTTTCAGCTTTGAAAGGTCCTGTCAATATGGATGCTTCTACGACGTTGCCATACATTTTTATACTGCAAACCGCGTGCAGTTACAAGTTTTGGCTGGTTGATATTTCGCAACATGATAAATGGCACACCGATTTTCAATCGTGATATGTGCGGCAGCATTCCTGCCAGATCGAGTGAATTCAAAAATTCTGTTGGATAATTAACCGATGCATTTGTTTTCATAACACTGTTGACGGCCTTGTATGTGGCTGCCGCACTTTAAATGTTACACTAAATAATATTTAGTTAGAGTGGTTTTTTGTGTGTCCCATTGTGCAACAAGCGCAACCATTTCTGCCATACGTTTCTCAAGCTGATAATGCTGCATGTGAGAGTTTCAACGAATTACATGTTCAATGGTAATTTTAAAGCGGAATGAGCAGTTTTTCCACCTGGTAGCAATGTCGTCAGCTATTCCTAGCAACGCAAGAGCTAAGACTCTGTCATTTTGGGATCGCATTGATACTAGAATGGTCGAATAGCTCAAGCGGTACCTTAGAAATATTTGATTGTGTCCGACAAGCGATCATCCTTCATGTAATTTTGTTCACGTGGAAATTCTACATCGAAAAGCAGAAGATCAGTTCGGTGATAGCATTCCCAAATGATTGAGGACTTTGTTCTCGAGTTCTATGCACAACTCTTCAATCATTATCAACGCTTCGTTCTAGATTTCTGCAGTGAAATCCATTTTCATATTTGTATTTTCCTTCCACGGAAAATGTTGAATTCCATTCAACGGAAAATATCTTCAGCCACGTGCGATTTATATTTGTCCCATGACTCTGTTGGAGCTGAAGGAGAACTGGCACAACATACACTGTGAGAAGTGGCATGTGTAAAGTTGTTGACAATTCTTAATTGCTGGAAAAACGTTGGACCGCACACATTTACCAACAGCATGCAGTGGAAGAAGCATTCTTCTTTATTGGGATGCATGCTGTACAGTCTGGTCTGCCTATCGTAGTTCATTTTAATATCGGATTGTCCGTCGACTCGCTCTCATCGTTTGCGTTATCAAATGATTTTCAACTCGCATTCGCCATACAGCTTCATTGCTGCTTATGTGTTTTTGTTTTTATGTGTCAGCCTGATACTGAGCGATTTCGTCGTAACGTATGACCGCATTATCATTCCTTTCTGATTGCACGCCCAAAACTGCCTTGTCGCTGCCTTTATTCACACATTTACAAATATATTTGAACGATTTAATGGAGTAACAGTATTGCACGTTTAGGTGCGCTTTGAATGTTTTTGATAACAAAGGCGAAGATGGAACAGGAGATACTAACTTTTTTATATTTATTTGGCCTTAGCTCCAAATTTGGTGCCATTTGGCCCAGTTTCAAATTACCATTTTTTACAATTTTTACAAATTTTTTTTAAATTTTTTAATCATTCACCTTTCCCCATTTTATACTTCTATCTGATTCATTCTAATAAAATCATACACATTCTTATACACGTTCATTCCCATTCGTAATAATTTTGGCAAATTCCTTGCACTCAAGAGAACATCGAACATTTGTCTGCTCTGATTAAATGCAGAGCATTTTAAAATGAAATGTTCGATGTCCTCCACAACCAAGCAGCAGTCACATAATTCACACTCAATCAAATTGCGTTTCTTCAAGCATTCTTTCCAATTTCCATGATTTAATCTCACTCGTTCCATTGTTCTTGTCATTCTAGTATCTCCCTTGAGTACCTTAAAGAAAGGTTTACTCAACGGTGAACTAACCAACTCAAAGTACTTCTTACCTTTCACCTGAGATGGTAACTTACCGCCATCTTCTGCTGATATTCTTCTGTATAAAGGATATCCATCGTTTCCTGGAACTGCATTGGATACTAATGCTCGAGGATGTCACTTAGAGCATTTTCCGTCTATCATGTATGGTGAATTTTGGTTCTGTGTCCCGCCAAGTCTTCAAATCCTTATCGATGTTACCATCGGGTATTTCAGCGCATACTGATTGCATGGTCGATTTCTTTTGAAGTAATTTTGTGTGGCAATTCTCTCTTTTGTCATTCCACTGAGTAGATCCAGCAGCGCTAAGAGCCAAACACTTCATGTTTTACCATGAAATCCATCAGGGATTTCAGCTTATGTACTCTCCTGCATATAACGCGGACGTCTGTATATAAACTTTGCGACATCGTTATTCTTCCAACGTTAGTTGTAGTATCGTTCTTTACAACTGCAACTCGCAAATGAACGTATTCCTCAGAGTGAAGATAAAAGAAGACTCTAAAAAATGATTGTATATTGCGGAACATCGACGAGTTTCTGCAACTTTTGCCAAATGATCATTTCTCCGATGAAGAACAATATCTCTAGGTTGGAATTGATCTCCGGCTATAACAATTGCCACTTCGTCTATAGTTGGAGCATTGAATTTTCCCATATATGTTCTTCAGCAGGAGTTTAGTCAGCTTGCATAACAATCGTGTGTGTATCAGATGGCATCATGTCAATTGCTGTTTTGATCAAATTGTTTTTCGTGAAGAAGCTCTCACAAAGTCCGCAGCGTGCATTCAAAACATAATTGTCATGTATGTTGACCATATGAAAACGGAGGCAGAGAGTTAGCTTTATGATAAATTTATTTTTTCACTTTGAAAGTTGACATGAATTGAACTGTTACGCTTTATACGCTGTACGACATACTTTAGAAACATGAGTTTCGTTTCTGATGTTAAATAGGAAATGATTTGATTAGGCGGTATATCCTGCAAGCAAAGTGTTTAATGACTCTGGCGGTCCTTCAAGTTGAGTCAGTTTAATTTTTCCGGATGTGCAACAAATTCCTTTCGTTTTTCCATTAAATTTTAGAGTCTCACAATGAGAGGATACTGGTTGAAATTATATAATCCTCAGATTGCTGAGTAGGTTTACAACTTAGTTGTAGTTATATCAAGTACGTCTTTTCCACACAATAGAATCCACAAAAAATACGTGGAGATCGAATGAAGGAATAACGGAAAACCAAATTGATCACGTCTTGGTGTCTACGAAACACTATGTGCTTGTCATATTCAGATATAAGTACAAACTGGCCTCTACGTTGAACAGACAAGCACACAATACCGTTCGATGGAATGTCGATGCTTTAAACCATCAAGCGTCACTGCAGAGCTACTAATCAGCTGTCACTTACTATTTAGGCCAACACAGTAACAACGAAGAAGCTCCTCCTAACATCCTGGAGCAGTGGCGTGGCGCGACATGCAGTCAGCCATAACCACCGCGGCACAAAATACCATTAATACCTTCAATTCTGCCTGTTCGTCGAAAATAAACAAAAGCTTAGAGGATTGTAACTCGGCCGTCCTAAATGTGGAAAATATCCTAGTATAGCTCTATTGAACATTGTTTGCCAGACTCATCTTTTTCGAAGAAAACATCATTAGCGACTATCATTGTGGTTTTCGTCTCAACCGATCGACCACTGACCAGTGTTTTGCCATGAGAATGATTTTGGGAAAATACATTCCTGGTCTAGACATTCCAGAGAGACTCTTCTCTCTGTGTAAATTAACAATGTTTGTATGTAGAATCGTAATTGAAGGAACTGTATCAGACTCCTTTGAAATAACATCTGGTGTTCGGTATCAGGGAGATGCACTCACACCTATGCTATTCAATTTTGCGCTTGAGGGGGAAACGCAATATTGAAACATCACGCTGTATATTTAATAAATTAGGCCAAATTAATAAATATCAAGGACATTTTCATACCGATCGATTGGTGCACAAGAAGACTTGGTTTGGAGGTGAACAGTAGAAACTCCAATCTTTTAATGACACCCAGGAACATCTTCATGGACAATCTCAGAATTGCCGAGCAGGTAGAAATAAAAGGCCGAATCGCTGCCGGACAACGAGCTTACTACGCCCATTTAAGGTATTGCGATCTAAACAACTATCGCAGTTGTGCAAGCCCGCATTCTATAAAGCACTCATAAGGTCTATGCTGACTTTATTAAGCGAGTCCTGGAGAGACCCATAACGATTGTAGATTGCTATCTATTTCTTTTAGAAGGTTATTCGTTCCATCTTTTGTCAAAGTAAAGTTACGAACAACGAATATCGGATTCTCGAAGGTAGTGATTCCGTCGAATTCATCAAATCCAATCGAGTTAGATGGCTCGGCCACGTTGCCGGCCACAACAACGGATGATTAATAAAGTATGCACCAACCGGTGGATGTGTGTGTGTTGTAGTCCCCAATGGGACGTGAAAGCTAGAGAAAGAGATAGATAGATAGATAGATAGATAGATAGATAGATAGATAGTTAGATAGAAGATAGATAGATAGATAGATAGAGAGAAAGAACGAGAGAAAGAGAGAGAAAGAGAGAAAAGTAACGTCAAATGGAAGCCGCGGTTGGCCTTGACGTAGTCCATTCGGCCGGTCCAATTTCTGATCACATTTTGGATTGAGTGCGGATCTATTACGGCAATGGTTGCTTCAATATTGGCCCAAGCCGTCAAATTACAGAATTCGATGCATGGAAGACCTGCTGATATTCATTTCCGATGCACGATGACGAATTGATGTTCTCGGCCGTTGGTGCACATTTTTGGCCACCGCGGCGATATTTTCGGCTGAACAAACACGACGAGTACGAGTACGCGTTGGATTGTCGACAAGGTAGCCCGTATGATGCACTTTATGCATAAACTTCTTGATACCGTTGGGTGTGAGTCCCGTGTTTTGACCAAATTTTGTACGACATTTTCTTGCGATTTCGAACCAATTTTCTTTGTTGTTGAAGTAAATTTCCAACATTTTCCACTTTTACAGAAGCGTTAAGCGACTCATTTCGTCAACTAGAAATAATATACTGAGTTTCTGTCAAAGAAAGAATGACATTAGTGTTGCTAGAGTGAAAATAACCGATATGGCAAATCTGAACCGGTTATTGTGACACCCTATAGAATGTCACGTTGTGTCAAAATTTCAAACTTATTGGTCTTAAATCGGAGATTTAAGATTTTGAGCAAACGAACACTAACATTTTTATTTAATTTCGAGTAGATTTAAGAACTTTAAACCTATAAAGTGACACGTAGCCTCTAGCCTAGCTTAGAAACCTTAGAAAATCAAGGTTTTTCACCTATATATTTCTAGATTCTGTATATAGAGTGAATATTAAATAAAACCATCCATGTGCAAATAAAAAATTTCCCTCCATAAATTCATTCATATCCACATTATAATACTTACCCTGCGGTTAAATATATCATTGAGGCGTGGTTCGTCTCTGACTGCGAGTATATATTACTGCTCTTATAATAAAAATCTTATTTAAGAAATATTTCCATATTTCCTTACACAATAAATTCGTATATCCGTACATATATACCTTTCGTAATGTTATCAATATAAAGTGAAAATTAATGTGATGGAAAACCAAATTTATACGCTACTGTTGAATAAATTACAGTAGATTTTTCGCCACCCTATACATTTGTAAATGTATTCAAATGAATAACAATCAATAATCTTATATGCCAGAGCAAACAAAAAATCTGTATAAATTTAAAGTTAATCGATATGCTACTGTTGCTGGCATCACGAACAAATAAACCATTCGTACTTTAACCCAAACGGTATAACATGGCCTGTAGCACCTCGCCATCAATCATTTCCAATCCACTGCAAATTTTCAGAATATCAGTTCATATTATTATTATTTTTATTGTTATAATTTTAAACATAATATATCAATTTCCAAAAAAATGTATAAATAAATAAACCAATTTAATAAAAAAAAATCAATAAATATAAAAATAATATATTTAATTATTTGTAAATAAAATATTATTTTTTTTGTTATTATTATAAATTATGTATTTATGGAAGTAAATATTTTCCTGTAAAGCAATTATTGATTTTATCGGAATTGAGTATTTACCGAATATTGGTTTCGCTTGGTTGCACGTTTAACAAAACTTGGAGATTGAATTTCATAAGCTTTGAATAGCATATCAAGCTTACATTTGTTAATTGTGGCTACATCTCCCCTCGTGGTACACACCTAACTTCCATTAAATAAAATTTACTTAATTTTCTAATCTCGTTTTCTCTCATCTCGGGTTGGAGGGAGACTAAACACTATTTGTAAAATTTTTCTTCTAGGTGATCGTTTTCGTTTTTAAATTATAATGGTCCAGTGCCGGGTAGTTAGTTGATTTACACTCAATGTTTTAATTAGGAATAGTGCGCTTACCTCAGGTGAGGGCTTAGACCACCATATTTTCAATTAAATAACGAGTCTTGGATGTTTTGTAAGATAACTAATTACCCGGCAGCACATCTGAGGCCGAACAAACGTCGGTATTTATAGAAACCGCAACGTTTATTTTATTTTAACACATTATCAAATTAGACGGCGACAGTTGTGATTAACATACACTTTTAATATAGATTAAATTTTAATAATAATAATAATAATTCATTTATTTGACTTCCACCTTCTTGCTGGTGCTATCTCTGGATTAAACTACAACGCTGGCCGAAATTTTACAAGAAATCTGATGCCAGGATAAGAGCTTGAATATTTATTTCTCATAATATCAGTGCAACACTCATCCACGAATGTAACTCAGATGACGTTACGGCTGTGATTTTTCAATATTATCTTCGGAAGAGTGCGCCAACCTTGTTGATCAATCTTTATGGGGTAGCTTCTATAAGAGAGGAAGTGATTAGTTTGAGCTCTAGATAAATTATTGATTTGTATTCAGCTGGAAAGTAACTACTGACTTTCCTTCCGCAGAACAGCGATGAACGGTTTTTAATAACACTTTAAAAGACACTTTTAAACCTTGCTGTATTAAGAAACTAACAAACTGGGATACTTTCTTTTTTCAGCTCAAACCTCAGATAATTTCACTGGGAGAAATACGTTCAATACATTTTGCTTTTGGAAACTCTTGTTATCTCATTACGAAACAAACGACCAGCAATATTTCTTCTTGGTGTGTAACGCGGCGTTTACAATCGCGTTATCAAATGCCCAGGAGTCACCGCCAGCAGCATTTGCATCGGCTATCGCGCATTCTGCCGTGGAATTGTGAAGATGTTCTTGCTGGGACTTTTTACTGCAAATAAAAAATTACACACCTCATGATTTCACAACGTACCCTCTCATCTCCCAAATGCATAAACACTTGGTCCCACACAAATTTATAATTTTATTTGCTGTAGAGACCAAGAAAATTTTATAAATAGCATTAATTACATTTAGATTGGAAAACAGAGATTTAAACAAATTATGATAAGAATTTTTTTTGAAAACGTCACCCGCCCTGTACCATACTCTCAGCAATTCCGTATCATATGATCGACCTCATTGATAATGACCTACAAAAGAATAGATAAAAATCGAAGAAAAATGTTCAACGGAAAACCACGTGAGACAAGATGCATGTGTTTAACTCGTTTTTGTGTTCTGCTACATAGCCACCTTTCCTGGATGATCCACGCACTGCGGCTAATTAATCCAATTGTTTACTCAATATGGCGGGATTAACTGCCGCATTCATACTCGTCGAATGTTTGCCCAATGAGACATACCGTTGCGAGTCTGTACCGAGTCGGAACGGTACTACACCTTCTAATTACTATTCACTGTTCATTTTATTAGCTTTATTAACTCTAAGTTTTTTGATTTCAGAGAACCCAACGCCACTGGCAACTCTCTCACTGGGTCTTAGCCCACAGACTAGCCACTCTCGAAGTGTTGTGGTGGAATATTTTCTCCTTTGTGTCTTTCCTTGAATTACATCATGAGTTCATTCGGGATAACTGACTCTAACATTTTCAAGCATACATTGCTTTCGAGATTGTCCCGCAATCATGAAATAGAAGCAAAGTTATTTCCATCCCTAAAACTGGCGGGTCGAATTACACTGACTGTAAAGCATTTAGACATATTAGTTTTTAATCAAATTTTATCAAAGTTCGTGAGAAAATTGTCGGCCATTTATCAAAAATCGCCACTTATCTATGTTCGCCACTTATCCACTCTGTAGCGCACGGTGTATGTTTACAGAGTTAGCAAATCGTTTGAAACTGCGCCACCTGAACTTGCTACAATAATCAAAAGATCGCTTAACGTTTCTCGTAAGCCCGTTTATGACATTGACCAAACCACCGTTGCATGGATTGTATTCAGGATCTGGTCTCGTATTGCTCAAATCAAGCAGGATTCTCCTTCAGTCTCCTTTAAAATTTCCATAAATTGCCTTCTGGGGGTGTGTTTTGTCATTTTTATTGCGGCTCTTGGTGATTGGTAATTGTTAAACTAAACCAACCTGGCTTTATTGCTCAAAGTTGTGCTGAATGCAAGCCGCTTTACAATTTATAGAGATGCGGCGCCTTGAGAAGGGTTGGCGCGTTAATCCATCTAACAGGTCTTTACTACTTTACTATTTTACCAAAAATCGTTCATAGCAACTTTTCATTGCAGTATGAGACGTGGCTCAATCTTGTTGAAACCACGTTTTCTAACATACCCAGGTATGCTCATCATTTACAGTCAATGCATTTCCATCTTCGTTTTGGAAGCAGTACGGGCCGTAGATCTGGTCTGCTGATATTCCGCATCAAACTGTGACTCAAAGTGGATGCAGCGGACGCTGTTGCATCACTCTTGGGTTTTCTGTGCTCCAGATTTTAAAATTTTGCTTATTAACATAACCACTTAAAAGAAAATGCGTTTTATCGTTCATTAAATTTTCTAATAATTCGGCCAATTTTCGTGACCGTCAGTTTTGTATCTTGTACGGAAACAGCAATCAATTTTTTTTCATTATTCTACGCAGTGAAGTTCTGGACATTTGAGTGGCACGTTTACGAGTCGATGTTGCAGGGCTCTCATTTAAGCTCTCCCGAACTCGATCCATCTTATCTTGAATTCATGCTTCAAGCTGTTTTCTACTCCGAGATAAGTCACTAACAGATCCCGATTACTGAAAACGCGCGACTAGATTGCGTACTTGATTTCGTGATGGTGCATTTCTGGTGTTAAAAAAATTTCGAAATTTTCTTTGGGTTTAAATTATTGAATTTTAACTAGCAAAATAAAACTTAACAGTTCTTGCTCGTTCCTCAATCGTGTACATGCCTACTGAATCTACCTAACGTTGTTTCTAATACTGAAATAAATAAATCAAAATAAATAGAGTAAAAAATACAAAATAAAAAATTATATCAAAAATACGATGTTCAGTGACGTATGGCCCACCCTTTAGTTGGCATTTACTGAAATCGCCAATTGTTTGGTGTCTCTGACAGTTTTTTAGCTACAAGCCAATTTCCTTATATTTGAAGAATTTTCCTCAATGTTGAGTGACCATTATCGGCCATCCGCAGAGACGGTGATTTAGATTTTGTTAATGCAGGACATAGAACATTACATTACCTTTACGGAAAACTAAACAAATTGATTGGAATCTCTGACAGTTTTTTAGCTACTAGCCATTTTCCTTATATTTGAAGATGTAAATTTCACTCAATGTTGAATGGCCATTATCGTTCATCCAAATAAATGGTGATGCAGGGTTTGTTCATGCTGTGCATAGATCATTACATTACCTTTAAGCAAAACTAAACAAATTGATTGGTATCTCTGACAGTTTTTTAGCTACAAGCCATTTTCCTTATATTTGAAGAGGTAAATTTGACTCAATGTTGAATGGTCATTACCGGCCATCCAAATAGATGGTGATGCTGGTTTTGTTGATACTGGGCTTAAATCATTACATTACCTTTACAGAAAACTAAACAATTTGATAGGCATCTGTGACAGTTTCTTAGCTAAAAGCCATTTTCATTATATTTGAAGATGTAAATTTCACTCAATGTTGAATGGCCATTATCGGCCATCCTCAGAGAAGGTGATTCAGGTTTTGTTGATACTGATCATAGATCATTACATTATCTTTAAGGAAAACTAAATAAATTGATTGGTACATTTTACAGTTTTTTAGCTACAAGCCATTTACCATATATTTGAAGAGGTAAATTTCACTCAATGTTGAATGGCCGTTACCTGCTATCCCCAGAGATGGTGATTCAGATTCTGTTAAAACTGGACATAGAACACTACATTAGCTTTAAGCAAAACTATATTTGAAGAGGTAAATTTTACTCAATGTTGAATGGCCATTATCGGCGATCCTCAAAGATGGTGATGCAGGTTTTGTTGATGCCAGACATAGAAAATTACATTACCTTTAAGGAAAATTAAACAAATTCATTGGTATCTCGATCTGTTTTTGAGCTAGAAGCTACTTACCTTGATATTCGAAAAGGTAAAGTTTACTTAATGCCGAATTTCTGTTCATTTTTACGAATTATTAAGTTTTTGTACAGTTAAAAAAATTTAATTTTTCATCATTTTTTATTTTATTTACTTCAAATTTATATGTAGGGTTTCCCAATAGGAGTGATATGATTCGCAATAATTCAATTGTTGCACTTGCTGCGTATTACGTAGCCCCGTCTTGTTGGAACCAAATGTTGTCAAGATCAACTTCTTCCAATTTCGGCCATAAAAAGTTGGTTATCATCGATCTACACCGATCTCCATTGACAGTAACGGTGTTACCAGCTTCATTTCGAAAAAAATACCGACCGATGATTCCACCAGACCAGTAATTCATGAATAATTTGTTTTTCATGAATAATTTGTGGATTTTCTTCGCACCAGAATCGACAGTTTTGTTTATTTACAACGCCACTCAGATGAAAGTGAGCCTCATCGGAGAAGATGATTTTCTTAATAAAATCGTTATCGTTTTCAAGTTGTTCCAAGTTATAAAACTGAATAATTTGTAAACGTTGTTACTTGCGTATATCGCACCATGATGAAGTTGTAAACATTACTGAATACAATGAAACAAAAAATGACAGATCATGACATATTACAAATGGCCGAAACATCACTTAAAAATCATATCCAATAGGAATTGGAAAACCCATTATATAGTTAATGTTTTTAATAACATAATTTTGAATATAATTGCTCAAATTGCGAAATTATCACTCAAACTTTTTATTAGATTCTTAATTTTTCTTATTAGATTTTAGTTTAGCAGTGTAACACGCATGCATACACACAGCCGTGGAATACTTCACGCCCGTGTTTAAATAATCGTACTCTACAAGCGATTCTTGCCAATGAATCATCACAACCATGAAACTTGGTCCAGTATGGTTTGTACAACAAAGTTAAGTGAATTTATTAATAAAAGCTGGGTTACTATTGAGGAACAAACTAAGAGTAGGTTACATATGTAAAGCTCGGTTATTGGAAATTTCATATTTTGAAATCAGATCTAAACGAAGCTCTACTCACAACTACATCATTAACTCAAAATGAGCAAAACATACAGAATCTGTGATAACAAATTTTATCCGATAAAAATCAGCAAGGCTATAATCATCAGGGATTTTCTCAAAAAAATCGAAAACATTTTATTGTTGAAATTCCGCACATTTCGTACGTCAACGGCTTCGTACGATTCGTTACATAATGCACTTAAATGGTTAGATATTATGCCGTTCTAGGATCAATTCTGATAAATTTTTCAGGTGAACTTAATTGTTGTTGAAAAGCACAGTTTAGCACAACAAAACATAAGTAAAACATATACTACAAGGTTTAAACGGATTTACGAGATTTCTGGTGTGATAATTACGTTATAAATCCCACATTATTTCCAAAAGTTCGTTATGGACCAATGTTACCTTCAGACACACAAAATTGCTCAATCAAATACTACTCGAACAAATAGGAAAACTGTGGGCTTTTCAAAATAAGATTTCTGGCGTGATTGATACGACATCCGGTCATTTTAGTTGGTCCCTGATCATTGCGGACCATATCTATTGTAAAAAAAAATTAGAACAACCGTTAAATATTTCATAAAGGTACTTGTATCGCGGAATTATATATTAGAAGCGATATGTCACATAAAAATGTTATTTATTAAATAGGTTTGAACCGCATCAGCCGTACAGTAAATAATAATTTTCCCATTCATATTCCGTATCTCTGCGTTTGTATCACAAATAATTTATAATTATTTTTAATTATAAAATTAATTCCTTGTTTTTGTTGCTTTTTGTGTACAATAAATATTATTTTGAATTTATAGGCAGGCGCGCGATATTTTAATTTATTCATAGTGTGGCAGCTACAAGAAAGAAAAAATGTAAATTCGTTATGTAATTGCCTTAATTAGGTAGCTCGTTTTAATGTGCCCTGGCATATACGAAATGAAATATATTTTATTGTCTAAAATACTTTAAGAATTCATAAACCACCATGCGCGGCACAGGAAGCGATAATGTACCACAAGAAAGAATTGTTTTAATTGTCTTTAAGATTACATCATTCGCTTTGTCTATGTACGATTCTGTGGTGAGACAAACAAAAATCGTTACAAGATTTGCATGAATAGTGCAACAGTGCATAAATGGCAATATGCACATAAATATTTAATATTGTTACATCTTCAGCTTTATGTGTACGAGTACGTTATACACCGTGTGTAAATTTTAATTAAAAGTAAATTTTATATATTCAATTTTGTGGTAAGCCAAGTATAAATTAAATTTGCTTTCGTTTGCCATATTATACCGTTTCGTCTTAAAGAAATATTTTATTTTTGCGCAAATCGTGTGTGTGTGTGTGTGTATGTGTGTTTAGCAAGCACTATGTCAGTGTTTATAATGCATATTTTATACCGTTTTGTGTATTAAAATATGGAAGAAAGTTAATTTATACGCGGTAACAAATTGTAGATTCTTCACAAAAATAGTAAAATTGTGATTCGTGCATTAGATAAGAGCACAAAAATATCTAAATATAGCTTTGCATTTTAATAAACTTGTATTTATTATGTAGATAAGAGATGAGATGAATGAGTTGAGATGGAAAGTTAATCGAGCTTTATGTTTTCAAATTTTCTATAGTAAAATTACTCTCGAGGTATGCATAATACTGGTACAGCGCACAGATCAATGGGAATTTAAATTATTTATGGCTTAATTTGACGTGTCGTCTCATATAACCCATAATTATGCTTGCACATCATCATCCTAATAAAATGTGTATGTCAACATATGCTAGCAAATTTTATCGTCGTTAATGTGTTAGATTTAATCAAACCCGAACAGATTGCTATTAATTATTTTGTATTTCGTACCAAGGTCTTCAGGTTTAAAGTCCTAGATTTAAGGAGCCTCGAACTGTTGATATAAAGTCAAAGTTGAAAAAACTACTATTTGGTGTGTGGCTTTTTTAATATGTTACCACCTGAACAAAAGGCAGATTCATACACTGCGGTTCACTTGATTAGAGGTACTTCCAATTTTACTTTTAAATGTACATTTTACTGTAATTTATCACAGAACCAAGAAAATATTTTTATTGAGAAGGGAGACAAATCCTTACTCAATAAATCCATAATCGATAATAATTCTGAGAAACCTTAATGGCCTAGACAAAATACCTAAAGTTGTAAAAAGTCTAAGAGATTTTTCGGGGCAACCGACCGTATACTAAAAGTCTACGATCATCTAAATGGCACTCCAAAATATTACGGAAGATTACATTATGCGGACAAATGCAACTTGAATACACTCAAGTACCAAATGACTACGCTAGTGCAACGACATCAATCAGTTGCCGAATACTATCAACAGGTGTATCAATATCTGTCACTCATTCTCAACAAACTTTCGTCCATGGAGATGAACCAGGAATCCATGAATGTCTTGACGGAATCGTATCGAGATAAGGAGGGCTCAAATAGGTGATCGACCTCGACTGCTGAACATTAGAGGTTCGACGGATCTTACAGAGGCGTTACATCTATGTGTCAAATTAGACAATATGCAATACCGTGTACAACACAGTCACGGTAACCTTAATACGAGAAGTCCACAATCTTCCCTACCACCACAAATTCCACCTAGAAGGTATCCAACGTAACAGCGTAATCTTCCAATCCCACTATTGCGCAATTTCTATCCGGCATTACTACACAGCCCCCAAATACCACTAACTTTTTATAGATCATTCCCAAACAGATATACAAATTACCCAACGTCATATCCATTCCAGCAAACAAATAGGAACTTCAACAATAACCCCTACCCAAACCGGTACCAATGGATTTGCGATCCATTCTTTCGAAACAAGTCAGCTACCAAAATAGCCCACAAGGATTCCAAAATAGACCTCAGAACTTTCCAATCACGAACAAAAGACCTATCCAATCTGGGCAAACTCACCAACCTGCCAAATTCCAACGAATTCACCACTGTGAACCTCAGGATGAGGAATATGACTTAACATATTACCAGGACGAAATGAATGCGTACGACTCACAATATGACCAATCATTCCTAGAATATACTGGTACTCAAGAAAATCCAATCACGAGTGAAGAGATCAAAGAAACCCATTGTGGTGAAGAACAGGACCAAGACGGACTTATAGACGACGTTAAATTCTTAGATTAAGGGGCTCTTCGCTTCCTTATCTAGAGTAAAGGGCGAAGAGCGGAAGGACATTTAACTTCTTAATCGACACAAGATCAAATAAAAATTATATTAAAGAACAATATGTACGGAATCCTCTAGATAACGAAAAACCATTCATTGCAATTTCGGTAGCTGACGGCATCACGATAACCCATCATGCATTTATAGATCATTTTGGGCCAGAGGCAAAATTGAAATTCTTCATTCTGACAAATCTAAAATCTAAAATGTTTTATCTTCTTTTTCTAAAATAATAGGCAACGACAGCGTAAAACAACTGCGAGCGACAAATCACCGCTGTTAACCCTCGGTTACTAACGTTTGGGTCAAACTGACCAATTGAGATGAAAATTTAAAAAAAAACATAGAAAACGAATTGCAATTAACTTCATGTTACTTGATATCTAACTTGTCACATCAAATAATTTTGATAATTTTATCAAATAATAATTAGTGTGGTTTTGCAGTTCGAAGGAGGTGAGTAGTTATTTTAGAAAGTTTCTGGGTCAATTTGACCCACGTTAGTAAATAATTAATAAGTATTTATTTAGATAACTTTAGATAATGGATGATTATGAGCGTCAGCAAAATCGGCTATGTGCTATCTTAGGCGAGTTAGACAGTGAGGAGGAAGGCCCTGTCGATGGGTCGGATGTTACTGAAACGGAAGACTTAGAGCTATTTAGCAATCACGAATATGATGAGCCAGATGGTGATTTAGTGGATAAAGATGGCTCAATATGGAGAAAATACGTATTTAAATCTACACGGGCAGTTACCGAAAACATTTTCCGTTCGTCATCAAACCTTACAGATTTTTCGAAATCTGTTTAAACACCCTTAGAAAGTTTCCAATTATTCTTTACTTTCATCAATGATATTGTGGAATACACAAATCTATTTATAAAAAAACAACAAACAAAATATAAGGACGTGAAACATGCTGCAACCACCGATTATACAGAAATTAATGCTTTATTTGGATTGTTGTATCTAACGGGGTTGCATAAATCATCGCATGTGCATGTACGAGATTTGGAAATGCAACCATGAGCTACAGTCACTTCAAAATTCTTATGCGGTCCATTCGATTTGACAACATCGAAACTCGCATGGGACGTCGTTTGGTTGATAAACTCGCTCCAATTCGTAAAATCTTCGGAAAATTCAACGAAAATTGCCAGCAAAATTATAGTATGGGTTGTTTTATTACAGTAGACAAGAAATTAGAAAGCTTTCGTGGAAGATGCTCATTTAGGCAATATATACCCAGTAAGCCAGCGAAATATGGAATAAAAATTTTCTCTGTTGTTGATCCCGTGTCGTTTTACACAATACACAGGACAATACAATTTGAGTAATAAGCCTGACCAAATCGTATTACGTTTAACCAGACATTTGCAAAACGTTGGACGTAATGTCACAGTAGATAATTGGTTTACGAGCTACTCTTTGGCACTAGAGCTGCTTGAAAAAACATGAATTTAGTTGGCACAATGAAAAAAAATAAACGAGTGTTGCCACCGTCGTTTACCATTACAAAAAATCGTGCGATTAAATGTACAATTTTTGGTTACCAGAAGAAAGCCACTATATTGTCATACGTGTCAAAAAAACAAATGTGTGATCTTACTACCTACGATGTACAGAACAGGCAAAGTATCAGAAGAGCCAAAATCTTTACCTGCAATAATCGAATTTTACAATAGCACGAAGGGCGGCGTCGATACTACCGACCAGCTTTGCGGTACATACAATGTTGTAAGAACTGCAAATCGATGGTCAATGGTAGTTTTCTTCAGCTTATTAAATAGTTCTATTATTCACCGAGAATCCTCCAGTACAATATAAAAAACCAAAAAATTGGTATCTGCACTCTTTGTGAAAATCTCAATTAGGTAATTCAGAAGTTTAGATTTAGCCATATTTCAAAGGTAATTATTGGAAAAATATACGTATACACAAAAAAATTGTTAATTAAAATTTTTTCGCTCGCAATTCCAGCTTTTCAACGATTCCAACCTTTTGAAATTCTAACTGATGAATGAGAGCTTTAAGCAAGGCTTGATATTTTTTTAATGAAATATTTTACATTTTGTGATGTATATTTTAATTTTCTAAAGACTGAAATAAAATATTAAATATAATTCATTTTTTATGTATAATTATATTCAGCGTTGGGCTTTTTAAAGATGGAATTTGACCCATCGTTAGTAACGTTGTAAGTTAAATTAACGTTAGTAGCGGAGGGTTAAAACAACACTTATCCAATCCGGTCAACAACATAATTATTCGAGATTCCCATCTTAATCAAGAACAAAAAAAAAACTAAATAGTCTAATTGGCAAGTGTCCTCGTCTCTTTGCTGATCCTAAAGAGAAACTAACTTACACAACTATAGTGTTGTAGGAGAAATTCATACTCTTACTCGGTTTGTTTGAAAACGAGGTCGAAAAACAAATTGATAAATTACTAGACGACGGCGTGATCAGACCGCCCAAATCGCCATAAAACTACCTGGTACGGATTGTACCGAAAAAATAAGACGCTTCGGGAGAAATAAAATACCGAATGGTTATTGATTATCGGAAGTAAAATTCAATTACCACTGCATACAAATATCCTATACCAGAAATCAACGACATTCGGTCAAATCTGTCGGGTCAAACACTCACTTCACAATAGTCGACCTAAAAAGTGGTTTTCGCCAAATACCACTAAAAAGTTCCGATATAGAGAAGACCGCGTTTTCTGTAAATCATAGAAAATATGAATTAAGGTGCCTCCCATTCGTCTTCAAAAATGCTCCTTCCATCTTCCAACGTATATTTTTTAGAGCTGACAAATGCCATACATTGACAAACACTTTACTGTGACACATATACATGCCCTGAGCCCAAATATCAGCAGATGCTACTTCAGTTGAATTTATTTACCTGCCATCAACATTGTTGTTGCTACCTGTTTTAAACAAATAAATAGTTTCTCTGCTCAAAATCCTAGTAACCGGAGAAGTTATTGCGATTCGTGAAGCGGAATGACTTACTGAGTTAAACGCTTTGATGCCAGTACTAAGTAAAATAATTGAAAGCGGAATGCAATTTTTAAATAAAAGTATCGATTACAAATAATATTCATTAAATTTATTATTTTATTTATTAAATTATATTTTTTATTCTCTTTACAATTTTTAATTATGAATAAATCCCATTTTAACATTATTATTAAATTGCAATTAAAAAAAATGTAATAAATACGAAATTTTTATATAAAACGATATTAAAAATCAATAAAAATAAATTATGAATAAAAAAAATTTAATTAAATAGCGATTTTTTATTTCAATAAATTTTTTTGTAATTTATCAATTAAACTCAATCACCGCAACAACAAATGAAAATTAAAACTTATGTACAAAAACAACATAAAATTAATAAACGGCCGATAATTAAATAGGCTTCCAGGATTTATTAATATTAATATTTTTGTTTTTGTTATTAATTATATTTCCTAATTAAATATGAATTACCTTATTAAAAACCTTTTTTGTATTTATCATGATGACATGTTTCAAATTATTTAATATAAATGTTATTTGTACTTTGAACCCGAATATATTGATGAAATATTGAAGTGATTTCAATTATAATTGACCAATTAAAAAAAAATCATTTAATTAATAAAACGTTTTACACATAAAGATAGTTGCATGCTGCTTTGAAGAGGAACTGAATATGACCGATTTAATAAGTAGTTCTTAGAGATTAAAAGTAAATCAAATGTATTTTAATTTCAGTTGATTGCAATGTATGACCAGGCAATTTAGCGAGACTCCTGGATGACGCCGGCCCCACCATACACCTTTATTACATTTAACAATATGGAAGGATAGGATAGGCATGTTAAACATGACCAATTCGACTCGCTTATAGATACCTAGGGTTGGGCGTTTTCCGAGAAAACCAGTATCTCGAGATTCGGGATTTCCGGAAATGATGGCGAGTTTAATTTTCGAGATTCGGGATTTCTCGAGAAATCGAGAAAATTAAAAAAACATAAAATATGCGCGTGAAATATTTTCTAACTTTATCCTAAGCTAAAAAAAATTAGGAAAAGTTTAGGAAATATTTCACACCTTTATATACCGGAAGAAAATAATTCGAAATAAATCCTAAGTAAAAATCGTGTTTGTGGATTAGTAAATATACACCAAAAAACAAACATTTAGGTGAAGCTAGTTAAATATGCAATTTTGAATAATTGGTTTTACTGATAAATATAAAATATCAAAAACTAGACCACTTTGTACTAGATCCACTCCAACCAGTTTTCTGGAAAAAATTAGGGGAGCACTGGGTTTAATATTCAAAAGCTGTAGAGATAAAATTCGAAGTTCTCGATTCGATCCTTCTTCTAAGAGTTTACAACTCTTGAGATAGGTGTTTTCACTTTGTAGTAGACTCACTTAGACTAGAAAACATGAGTTTTTCGGAAAAATTAGGGGAACACTGGATTTAACATTCAAAAGTTGTAGTTGTAAAAACCCTCTATCCTAAGATACTTCTAAGAGGTTACAACTCTTAAGATAGTTGTTTTCACATTATACTAGACCCAATCCAACTAGAAAACATGAGTTTTCTGGAATAATTAGGGGAACACTGGGTTTAATATTCAAAAGTTGTAGAGGCAAAAATTGAAGTAAAAACCCTCTGTCCTAAGATACTTCGAAGAGGTTACAATTCTTTCGGTCCGATTTTCGACTTGGGTTATGCTAGTTTTAGATTAAATGACCTGAAGGTTGGTCAAGCACGAGTGGAGCCAAACATTTTTTAATGGGGCATTTGATTAGGCCTTGATGAGCCTAAAATTATTCGTTTGTCAATTGATCTTGTTTTGGGTTCTAATTTCGGTTTTGGTCCGATTTTCGATTTGGGTTCGGCTAGCTTTAGATTAAATGACCTGAAGGTTGGTCAAGCACGAGTGGAGCCCAACATTTTTAATGGGGCATTTGAATAGACCATAATAAGCCTAAAATTATTCGTTTGTTAATTGATCTTGTTTTGGGTTCTAATTTCGGTTTTGGTCCGATTTTCGATTTGGGTTCTGCTAGCTTTAGATTAAATGATCTGAAGTTTGGTCAAGCACGAGTGGAGGCCTAATCATTTGATTAGGCCTTGATGAGCCTAAAATTATTTGTATGTCAATTAATCTTGTTTTGGGTTCTAATTTCGGTTTTGGTCCGATTTTCGAATTGGGTTCGGCTAGCTTTAGATTAAATGACCTGGAGTTTGGTCAAGCACGAGTGGAGCCCAAAACTTTTTAATGAGACATTTGAATAGACCATAATAAGCCTAAAATTATTCGTTTGTTAATTGATCTTGTTTTGGGTTCTAATTTCGGTTTTGGTCCGATTTTCGATTTGGGTTCTGCTAGCTTTAGATTAAATGACCTGAAGGTTGGTCAACAACGAGTGGAGCCCAACATTTTTTAATGGGGCATTTGATTAGGCCTTGATAAGCCTAAAATTATTCGTTTGTCAATTGATCTTGTTTTGGGTTCTAATTTTGATTTTGGTCCGATTTTCGATTTGGGTTCGGCTAGCTTTAGATTAAATGACCTGAAGGTTGGTCAAGCACGAGTGGAGCCCAAAACTTTTTAATGGCACATTTGAATAGACCATAATAAGCCTAAAATTATTCGTTTGTTAATTGATCTTGTTTTGGGTTCTAATTTCGGTTTTGGTCCGATTTTCGATTTGGGTTCTGCTAGCTTTGAAGTGATAAAGCCTTATGCCTTTTCTAGAATAAGCAGAATAATAAAATTTAAATAGGGCATTTAATTAGCCTAAAACTAACCTTTAATTTTGCAAATGTTTTTAAATCGTTTTTTGTTATGGGTTCTGCTAACTTTTTCTAAAGCTAGCAGAACCCATCGTTTTAGTTGGAAGGCGTGGAGCCCAACATTTTTTAATAGAGCATTTAATTAGCCTATCATTAGCTTAAATGTTGATTTTGGTGTATATTTACTAATACATATACAGTTTTTTTTACTTAGAATTTATTTAGGAATTATTTCATTCCGGTCATAAAATAAGAACGTAAAATGTTCTAAAACCACTGTAAAAGGAAATAAATAAGAAAAATGTATTTTTTTTTGTTTAAAACATTACTTATTTTATTGAAATCAACTAACAAATAAAAAATCATTTCAAATTCCTTTTTACAAAATAATAGTTATAATTCAATTAGGTATCACACACAATTCAAAACATTATTTATTAAATTGAAATTTTAAAAAACACAAACTGTCAATGGCCGCATCTGACAATCGCGAACGCGTTCGTGACACAAAATTTCCCGATATCAAAAAATTGTGCTCGTTTTGAGTGGACGTTGGCTTTATTGTATTTAATGCCCCAATCAGTTTTGTGTTTTCTGCCCAGTTTTTGCATACATAGTTAGCTCATTCTTAAACGACGGAAAAAGTTCGTTCGCTGCATGTCTTTCAATGCTTGCGTTTGGCTTTGAGCATTGCTGTAAATATTTTTGAAGTTGTTTATTGTCATATCATCTTCTTCTTCGCTGTTTTCAATTACGACATCATCTTCAAAATCAGAAACTGCTTGGCCCTCTGGAATGTTTGAAGGGAAATGACGAACCAGGTACGCCTTGGCTTTAAAAATAGTTCTGTTTTGGAACATGAATGGAAGAATGTCGAATTATCACTATCACGACAGCTATTTACCGGATTGTTCAAATATTTAAAAGTAAATAATAAACGGCTGGACGGAAACTTGTCACTCAATTCAGTGTGCTGATTCTCCAATTTTGTGAACAATAATTGTAGAATAGAATCTGCTGCAAGTAAATTCATATTTTGTCGGCTGAGAGCTTCAACAGCAACCCGTATAGGTTTTAGAGCATTAATGATATTTTCACAATGCTTTTCTTCTGCGTCCGTATTGGCCATAAACGACATATTGAGAATATCGAGAGCTTTACGAACGTGCTTGCTAATGCGAAGGTAACTGGTTAGCATCGATTTAAGACTATTCCAAGGTGTCTTGCAATCCAATATCAAGTAAAGCTTTTTCTTTTCGACTTGTTTCACATAATTCTGCAAGATAGAATTTTGTACAGGCGAGTTATATTGAATTTCAAAATAATTTTGCGGACTTTGGTTATGATTTCAAATGTAGATTTAATAGTCATCGTTTTATCAGAAATATATATGATATCGTCGTCTGCTCCATCAGAATTGTTTGTTTCTCGTATTAAATTTTTATCAGCTCTTGAAACAGATAAATAGTTTAACATATTTATCACCTCAATTTTTAACTTTATTTGCGGCATTTAAACCAATTGAAACACACTCGTAAGAACAAAATTTATTCAAAATTTTAACCAAAATTTCTCGAGAAAAAAAGTGGCTTACTCGAGATTCGGGATTTCCCGGAATACAAGAATTCAAATTCTCGAGATTTCGGGACTGAAAATAGACGGGATTTCTCGAGAATTCCCCTCGGGAAATTCCCGAAGCCGGAATGAATGAATGCATTGGTAAGAAGAATGAAGATGCAATGAAGGGATAAACCTGAAACACCTTATAGTAAAGCTATTGGCCGCACAAAATAAAATACAAAAAAGTATATCTCAAGTAGTACCTAAGATAATACTGTGGGCAAAAAATAGTACGACTTTATTCATAATTTTAAAATTCTTATATTCTCGTATATTCTTTGATATTTTACCGGTGGATGTACTTGATTCGAATGTGGTCTTTTATTTGCAAAATAATTCATTCAA
Organism: Nephrotoma guestfalica; assembly: GCA_963691935.1. Taxonomy (NCBI): domain Eukaryota; kingdom Metazoa; phylum Arthropoda; class Insecta; order Diptera; family Tipulidae; genus Nephrotoma; species Nephrotoma guestfalica. The sequence continues at coordinate 251,597,480 of OY829914.1, forward strand.
TTGGCCTAACCTGAGTGAGCGTATTGGTCTATCGACATTAGCTGATGAAATGTTTTCCTGGGAATTCTAGTTGGTAGTTGTTGGTGCTGACTCAGAGGAAATTGGAAGTTATTTACGAACGATTTGGGATAGTTTTGGAGTATTTGTGGCTTATGTAGCAACTCGGGATAAAAATTGCGCATCTGCTTGTTGGGTTGTTAAACGTTAAAGTTTCTTCTAAGTAGTAGTGGTTGAGGTAGTGCGACTTGAGGTGCTCGAATGATATGACTCCCATGACCCTGTTCTGCTGGACCTCTAGAGGTGTGTTATACGACTCAAGAGCCGTATCTGCGTGATCTGTAATTTTTTTTTCTGATAACGCTTAGTATTCCGAAGTATTTCGGAGTACCTTTTAGACTTTTGTACAGACTTAGTATCCGATCCACACTTTTCCTTTCCTGAATGCCGCTGCTGAATGAAAATCTCTCTTGGTTATACTTGATTTCGTTTCACTCAGCTCCGTTTTTCCTCTATTCGGAGTATACTTCGGGGCTTATTTTCTCAATACTTGTATCATAATGGCACTTGTGGTTAACTTTGAAATTTATTAGCGTTGTGGTTAAATAGCTTTTGAACACTTTTATCACAAGGATCCCTGTTTCGGCGCCAGTTAACAAAATACTTATTCACTTATTATAAAAATACTATTTTTTTATTTATAATGTTCTATTAAATTTTATTGACAATATTTATGTTTTAAGACAAGATTACAACTAACTTAAAATTATGTTACATAAAATTATCTAAAACTGCGGAAATCGATTCGCTGCCACGTGTTAACTTATATCAGCTGGGGATGCTGATACAAATCAAATCTTACCTATTTTCCAACACCGATAAGTACATTTCATGCATTTTTGATCAAATACCGCCATAGCTGTGATAATAAATAGTCTATGTGTCGGTTTTGGCAGAGATTGGCAGTGCTGGCTGAGCAATAGGTGCAGACAGCGGCATCGAATTTGATAGAGGCACACCATCGGTTGTTGTTGTTACAACGCCGGAAAGCTTACTGAAAGAGTTCGGCATGTTTTATATCACTGTGCGAACTCACGAACTAGAACTTTTCCCGACCAAATTTTTGGGTTTGAAGCTATAGAAAATAGTTTCATTTATTCTAAAGCTGATAACAATTGCTCATAGCTCTTTTGAATGATCCTTCTTTAATAAAGATCGGCAATTAAAATTGCAATGCCCCACTCTTTTACAGATAAATTCAACAACTGGCTCAGCTGTTGCTGAGGGATCCAAACGACTGACGTGAAGTTGCTGAGGCACCTCACAAGATCTTTTTCAGCACAAGTTCCAAAGCATCTACGTTGGCACAGTTGTGATAGGCGACGGTGTAGTCTTATTACTTGTCGACATAACCTCTTGCTTGATAGTTGCCTTATTATTGGCTACAATATCATCATCTTCAGTTTTTGAGATTTTTAGAACAGTAGATATAGATAGCCTTTACTTTACTAAAGTGGATTGTACGATTCATTGATTACAACAGGTACACATAAATACAAAATACTCACGAAGACGTAATACAGCTAGAACTCCATGGAGCTCAGTACTCGATCCGATGAATGCACTGTTTATATAGAAACGACAACTTCAATCAACAGACGAAATATCATCTTGGGACGATCAGATTGAAAGCATACACTTTTTGAAGTTAATTTCAGATAAGAACTTTGCACCGCTTAGGTTATCACATTCACACACCGTTCGACTCTCACTATATTCGTAATTTGACACTAACTTTTGAATCAAATGTGGTACGTCGTCTAGAGCATCATAACTGAGCATCATCCGATGCAAAAATATATGCAAAACTCACGAGTGGGCGTTTGAACGAGCCTTAGTTGTTTATCAATATTTTTCGTGGAATTAAATTTCCATAAATTTTTGTAGTGTAGCATGTGCGATGTACTTGAGATAGATATATACTTTTACTTAGGAATGAACCCTCTTCATCTACAAATACACAATCTTAAATCAACAAAACAAACGAGCAGCTAATCTAACAATTAACAATATATTAGCACACCAATAAATTATACAGTAGATAGAGTTACACAAATTTATTATATTGTTAACGCATTGTGGTAAACAGCCGCTTCAAATGAAAACGAAAGAAGAAAACATGTAAGAAAAATATGAAGACGGTTTATCGTAACAATCGTAGAACATATTTCTTTCGCATCACAAAGCAGGAGAAAACTTTTGATTTTGATTTTATTGTTTACTAGCACACACCTTGCGTCTTACACATCTATGCACGTTACTAGGTTTTTAATTCATCTGCCATCATCAAAACTACTTTTGGTTTTTAATTTACACATGACAAGTGCATTCACTTTCTGCAAAGTATTTAATATTCTGTAACCGCACGTTTAACGATACCGGATTTTGAAGGCGGATGAGCGACCTTCATTATATTTGGATTGGTTTAGTGTTACACAAGGCAGAAATCACAAATATATATAGATAATCGCGAAATCATACGAAAAACAGGGTCTCTTTAAAAAGATTAGGAATGGCCATACAAAGGTAAATCGCATCCTTAACGAATTTGGCTAGACGTAACTAATACGTTCATTGAGCTACAAAACAAAATTAGTTGATTGTAAAACTCATTTAGTCAATAAAATTTGATTGCCAAAGTTTTCTTTAGGAGGGTTGCGCTGTTCAACTTTATTTAGGAGTCTATTATCAATGCATCGATTTATTAGTTTATTTTTGATATCCTAGTGGCTTTTGGTGGAAATGGCCCAACTGGGATAACATTCCAGCAGTTTATTTTAATTTGGAAATAAGTTAAAAAATTAAACCAACAAGAATTGGAAAGAAAATGAGTCTATATCTTTTGTTTCGCAAACTGCCTCGAGAGTTTATTGTTATTAAAGTTTGTTGAAGCCTAAACATGTCCAGCACTATCTACATCCGATGCCGCATACTGCAGTTTCAATCCAAATTCGAATTTACACTCTGATTCTTCGGACAATCGCATGATCATGGATAAATGCGGATTGTAATAAATTAAAGCAAACCTGGCTTTTTTATTATCTCTGCAATCTGTTCGGGGGCCAAGGGTCTCCCAACTCTTTCGCGGTTTGCTTTTTCCGTCCTTACTTTTACGCCAGTGTTAGGATCTTTGTTTAAAGATAAAGATACTTTGTCATTTAAACAATTTATTCATTAACTTTTTTATTTTACCTTTATTTTTTGCATTTATTACGATAATTATCATTAGATGATGACTTTTTTCAAGTTCCCGCACGAACGTTCCCAATAGTTTAACATGGGAACTGTTGATTCCAATATTGAAAGAAATCCAGAACTGGCAGCGATAAAACCACGCTCTTATGCGCAGACCGTCGTTGTATTTTCTCCAGAAATTTCTTCCCGAAATATTTCAACAAAATAATGGGAGGTCGCCAGGTACACCGTTTGGTGCTGGCAACAGTGTTGTGCGTATACGCGTACTAGTAATTGTTGACATGTCTTTATTGAAAATAGTGTAAAGAGCTTATTTGTACGTAGACACTGTCGATAATTGCTAGACCATGTAGAGAATTTGTAGATACTCGTAATGTAGAATATTTCTTTTATTGCTGTTTTCTCATTGATTTTTCTGTACGAGGTTCTCCTCTTAGAGGTTTTAGTAAAAGATGGTGCTGGAGGAAGGCTTAATTCATTTTTACAAATGTGAGAGTACATTTAAAATAATTTAAGTTATTAAACATATTTTTAAACTTTTATTCGCCATGGAAGACGTTTTAATCAATAACTAAATCTAACATCTTTTTGTCCTTCCCGAAAAAATCAATTTTTTGCTACAGATGTTACTATTTGGTCTGTTTGGTCAGGTTTGTGCAAAAAATCTACATCACTCCAAGGCTGCTGCGGCAGCGGTTCTTCTCAGACTCTCTAAGTCAGGGGAGGAGATAGTTCTGATCCGAGAACCTTGGATCAAAAACAAGAAAATCTGTGGTCTGCGAGCGAAGGAGTATACCCTTTTTTACGCTTGTGAGACGCAAAATACTGGTGGAAAATAATATAAATGTTTTTCTACTTCCGCAGTGTTGCAATTGGGACATCTCTGCGGTCTGCATAGAGAACGGAGGGAGGAGATTCTGGCTTGCAGCCGCATACATAAACCGGGAGAAGCCAGTGCCGCCAGATTTACTAGGAGCACTTGTTTGGGACGAAGCAAGGAGGAAGGTGGGAGTTTCCATAGGGTGTGACGCGAATGCGTTACAAGTTAGTTAGAGTTACTTTTCCAATTTCTTTTAAGAACTAACCTCATTATTAGTAATATAGGTCGGAAACCCACCTTTATTATTCGCGTTAATCTAGTTTCCGATTTTATTTCATCTATGATCAGGGAATGGAGGGTGGCGAAGGAGCATTCTTTTTCTGACCATCGGTACCTAACGTTTAAGCTCAATCTCCAAATTACAAATCAATGCGTGTTCAGAAATCGCAAGAGGGCATTACGGCGAGTATATAGGGAGGTATTGGAGGGCAGGATTCCATCTAGAGTCCCCCTACTCTCCTAGTAATCTGGATTTAATGGTGGATATTCTTGCCACGGCTTGCAATACCTCTATGAGGAACGCTTGCCCATTAACAAAGTTGAGGGGAAAGCAAAAACTTGTTTGGTGGATCTCGGCATAGTGTTGAAAAGTCTGTGGGTCTGCTTTCAATAGAAGGAAAAGATCAAGAGAAAGTCATCACTAGGACTTCTATAAGCAATGCATCAGAGTATACAAAAGGGGAACAAGGAAGGCGCAAAATAATTCGTGGATGCTTTTCTGTGATATAATGGAAGGGGTCTCGGATATCTCGCACTTAACAAAGATCCTCTATACTACCTGATCCAGGCTATCTGAAAAAACCGGATGGCGATTGGACGGTTTCTAGTAAAGAGACTCTTGATCTTTTGATGGAAACTCACTTCTCGGGTAGTGAGGATGCGTCGATTGCAGGGGCCTTTGTTGACTGCGAGTCTAGAGATGACTGCGGCGTCCAATTTTAGTACAGAGGATACTCTGATTATGCGGATTATGCCGCCTTTTAAGTCAGCTGGTCCGGAAGGAATTGTGCTAGCAGAAATTCAGAAGAACTCGGAGGTCTTACTTCACTGGCTGGAGGTTGTCTTCAAAGGGTGTCTGAAGCTGGGGTAAATCCTAAAGAAATGGAGGAAGGCTAGGGTGCTCTTCATCTCGAAAGCAGGTAGAAGCTCCCACATCAACCCTAAGGACTTAAGACCAATATCTTTGGGCTATTTTCTGCTGAAAACCATGGAAAGGTTGCTGGAAGTCCAGATTCGTTGTACGCAGAAACTGGGTTAAGTCTCAAGATACGTACCATAAGGGTAAGTCCGTGGACGCGGCCTTAGATACCTTGGTTCGGGAAATTGATAAGTCACTGGATTTTCAAGAATACTCGTTTGTGGCGTTTCTCTATATCGAGAGCGCTTTCAACAACGTAGAGATGGGGGCAATTTGAGAAGGATTGTTGCCACTTGAGATTAAATACCCAGTAACCAGGCTAATTAATCACCTGCTATACTTACCAGAATGAGAAAATTGAGTACCTCAGGTAGATGTCCTCTCTTCCCTTCGTTGGAATGTAGTGATCAATGGACTACTATTGAAACTGGAGAGGGAAGGAATAGGTGTCGTAGCTTTTGCCGATGACGTAGTGATAGCTGTTTCGACGAAGCACCTATGCACCTTGGTGTCTAGTGCTGACCCAACGGTCAGCAAATGTGGATTGGGGAATATCTCATCCAAAATCATAGTGGTTATTCTCGACAGTAAGCTCAGCTGGAAACTAAACATGATAGAAAGAGTGAAGAAGCCCACTGAATCACTATACTCTTGTAAAAATGCCATCGGAAGAAAATGGAACTTGAAACCGGAGCTGGTGCACTGGCTTTACACAGCAGTAGTAAGGCCCGTACTATGCTGTATGGTGTAAGTGTATAGTGGCCAGCTCTGGAGAAATTATCATACAGGAACATAATGGCGAAGGTGCAGAGGGCAGCCTGCTTGCTCATTAGTGGGGTGTTGAAAACGACCCCCACTAGTGCCTTGGAGATTATGCTGTACCTTTTCCCGTTTGATATTATCGGTAAGCAAATGGCGGTCAATACGGCCGCTAGGCTATTAGCGATTTCGGGGTGGAAGTGCCTGCAAAAAAGGCACTCAACTATAGTCAATTTTGTGAGGGATGACCTGGTTATATATCACCCCTTTTGTGCTTTTGCAATTATTTTAAGGTAATTTTCTCCACTAGGGAGGATTGGAAAAATGGTCTCATTATGGAGACCGGGGTAGTTAAATCTTCACCGACGGCTCCAAGCTCGCTGGCAGAATGGGAGCTGATGTGTTCTGTGGGGAATTAAATGTAATTCTATTTTTCCGACTACCTGATAGAAGTGGTCATGAACTGATTGAAGCACAGTGTAATATCGTTGACTGTTGAGAAAAATTTGATATTTCAGCTGATCATACACACCCAATTAACAGTCCATCCTAGAGTTTCCGCAATATAGCCACTACTATTAACGAATAGTTGACATTCAAGCCTATTCAAATTAGTAAAGCTCGTATATATAAAAAGGGTTAGACTCCTCTGACAAAATTTGATATGTTGACCAGAATATGATATGGGAGCTGTTAGCTAGCTATTTAAATAGTTAAATTAGTTTAGCTCGTACATATAAAAAGAGTTGAACTCCTCTGACAAAATTTGATATGTTGACAAGAATATGATATCAGAGCTGATCCTTATATCATATTTTTGTCAACATATCAAATTTTGTCAGAAGGATCCCACCCTTTTAAAAATGTTTTTTGTGTACGCTACACTTTTTTGTTAATTTGTGTAGCTACACTTTTTATTAACGTTAGAAACTTCACGCCGGTATTGTTCCTCATAAATAGCAACCCGATTTTTTGACAAATTTAATTGATGGTTAGCCTACTTGATTTTTTAAGATTTTAATTTTCCGCAAGGATCTTTCACTTGTTGATCAATTTTGTGGAAATCCCTGGGAACACTTTCAATCACTCTTACAAAAATACCACGTCTTCTCTACATCTTTTCTCATTCCATTATTTTTGACTAATTTAGTTGATATTGTCTATAATATGCGTTTGAATATTGAACATTTTTTGATTTTCAATGCGGCTGGTTACATTGTTGCCTCACAAATAGCACGCCTATTTGTGTTGAATGTGAAATGATCTAAGTACGAAAATGCTTTTCCTGTTCAATTTAGAGAACAAAATTTTTCATGATTTTTTTGCAAATTTATTTTATACATAGCCTGCTTGATTTTTAAACAATAAAAAGTTTTCTCACCGATCTTTTACTTGGTATTTACTCTTGTGAGAATAGTTCGATTTCAAAATAAAAGCGTTGCAAATTCTCCAAAATTATCTTTCATTTGTTTTAATTTGCATTTGATTATTTTTCCATTTTCCAGCCGATTTACTACATAGCCTCCTACGATTTTAGTACCGTAAGGCATTTACCGCTTAATTTAGGTTCCTTGATCAATGGTAAATAGGCTTTGACTTTCGTGTCGAGCAGTCAGCTGTTTTTCACATGATTGGCTATTATAAATTTCATTTTTATTTAATTCTACAAATTCTACAACGGGTTTTGGAATGTAAATAGTTTCAACTATAGTGAGAGTTGCATGAAAACATGTTTGGAGATAGGAGTTTAAATTGGAAGCGGCGGAAATATGGATGTGGTAGACCGTTGTGTTTGTATACTGAATTAGGTGCTCGTCAATTGAATGACGCACCCCAGCTTCAGGAGGACCGTTACAGTATGATTCAAATTAGGAAACAGTTAGCTGACACGAAGGGAGCAGCTAGATAAAAAGTTTTGGGGTTGTTCTGAACTTCGCACTTTATACAAATGAGCTTCTATGCTCAAAATGGAGTGTGAAATTCATTACAATTTTAAATCATTAAATAAATGGTGAAATGCAAACATGAGTGATGAGAGATTATTTGCTACAGAAAAAGGAACAACTACTATGAATTAATTATAAAGATTAGTCTATTAAGGCAGGCCCGTATAGATAATGAAGAAAAACCTTACAAATTGAAATCTCTCATTACTAAATTAATGTTGATTCTTCTATTGTTTATTCTATTGGCTAGCGATTCGTCGAAAATCGTTGTCGGAATTCATAGTAGAGCTTTATGTTCAGTAAAGGTTACCTCGAGAATTTATACGACTTTAGCATAGGAGTCTGTAAGAATCTTGAAGGTATGACATGAATCAAATTAAAATGTAAAATTATAATCAATAAATTGAATGGAACGCTTTCAAAGAAGTGCTAAGTTGTATGAAGTCAAATGAAACGATTCAACTTGACTACATCATAAAATAATTTAACCTTCGCTTAAAATTCAACCTTTCTTTATAAATTCGTTGTCTAACTTTTTTTCATCTTCAAGAGGACATACTCGTATAAGATTAAAAATATAATAATAAACGAAAACTGTTTTGTTGTGGAATACTCTTTGCTCATTTCAAATTCATGAATTAAAATTTACTTCTTTAATTTCGAGACGATGCTGATGTCGGTACGTGGTATGAAGAAGGGGTCGAGCTTCAAGTATTTCTGAGGGATAAATATACATAGGTACATTGTAAACATAAAAACAGACAAAAATATTATTCCATTTTCTTTTGTATTCTAATAATTCTTGTGTCTTTTAGATTGTTAGTCTGTTATACATTTTCCATTCAATATTTTTTTTTTCGAGATAAGAAGATTTTCTATATTTTTATTGTTATATCCTGATGTTTTTAAGTTTTAATATTATTATTTGTTTTTTTTTGTCTATTTTTAATTTTTATCCCTATAGCTACATTATGTTTTTTATGTTGTACGAATTGGCCATGAGCGTGCTTAATTGTAAGACAACATTGTTATTTCTTATAATGATCATTTGTTGGGAAAATAATTTGTAAAGGGGATCAATTACTGTGGAGCTTATTGGAAAAGGTGTTTGTTTTAATGGAAAAGAATTAGCAATTGAGAAAAATTGATTAAATTTACAAACTATATTCTACCAATATTAAGAGAAGAGTGCTAAAGTATTAAATTTTATTACTAAACATGAACATTTTAAAATAATTGGCTGACACAATCACAAATCGGTTTTCGCAATACTAAATATTATGGTTGAATTTGCAAACAAAAGTTCAGCTGGACCACAAACATGCTCAACATTTTCAAACATCATCGAACATCGGCAAATTGTAAATTTATCTTTTCACGTTGATTCTTGAGTTAGTAGAAGGTTTTAGTAGCAAATCATTTATTGCTGCCTAAGCCCGTTAATTCCCAAAGTCAATTACAAGCGACATTTGTTTTTATCAGACTGTAACCGCACTAAAGGGGTACTACAAAATATTGATTATTTTGGTATGAATCTTATTTTAGAGTACCCCTACATCAAGTTGTCAAGTTGTTGGAGACCAGAATGAATTTGGATGAAGTGGAAATTATCTTATTTCCGCCAACGGATGAGGAAAGTGGCGATGAAGACGTAAACGACTTGAATCGTCTACCTGGAACAACGTCGAGCTCGGAGGTTGAAGTTAAATGTTTGAATTACGAAATTGAAGCAGGTCAATAAGGGGCACTAGTAGAAATAATTAGTCACGGTGCAATAATAGAAGAAATTAGACCATCGGGATCGACTCTAGAAGGACAAAAAAAAATCGAAAATTGAAAGAACCAGAAAAGTTAAAAATTTAAAGATTCGAAACTGGCTTGCAGATGAAGGATGATTTATCGGAACAACGGGAAGAAAACAACAACTGGGCTACAACACTGGATATTTAACACCAAAATACACTAGAACGCTATGGGAAACCCAATCTGATACAAACAACACTTTAATTTCGTCAAGCATTCCGAGAAACAGATTTTTATAGAGATACAACAATATTTACATCTCGAAGACAATACAATACTTCCAACTAATGATAGATTTAATAAAGACAGCAAATATTTAAACCTTGTAGGATCGAATTGCAGAAAAACAACACGACAAGAGTATAGTAAGGACAGTGCGCTAGGCAGCATCTACTTAGCAAACGTATAAAATTTGTTTATAAACTTTAGTCTGCAGCTACACTATCAGGTAATTTAATATCATTTGAGTCCTATCGGGGGTCACAAATAGGGCTACTTTCACGACTCCCTCCTACGTTGGGGCCTTACAGCCTATATTTCGATCGATTTTTTAGTTCCTTGAAATTAGTTGATAAACCAAAATCAATAAACACGAGAAGAACCAGAAATATTATGGAAAACAGAACTGAAGAATGCCTCTTGTGTGCTAAGTCTATTATTAAAAATAAAACGAGAGGATCCTACGTTTTTAAAAATACGCAAGACATAATAGTAGTCAAATGGCATGATAATAGTGTGGTTCCAGCCGTATCAAACTGCCACGATATCAGTCCAGTTTAAAAAGTCGATAGAGTTGGAACTACAGACAAAAAAAAACAAATGAAGGTTGATTGTCCCAACATTATAAAAATTATAACAGTTTTATGGGAGGGGTTGACAGATTTGACGAAAACTTACACTCATTGCGAGTTTCTCTAAGAGGTCGAAAATAGTGGTACCCACTTTTTACATTTAGATTGGACGCAGCATAGAATGTCTCGATCCCAAATATCCCAAAAGCAAAACGAAAACCATCACAGGGAAATGAAAATGACCATGAATTTAAGGGCAGAGAAGAAGCCATCATTGGGATACATGCTCACTGCTTTTATAGTTAACACAATGAAAAAACTAAATAAATAATAAAATGAAATGAAAATAATTTTAAATTGGTTTTAATATATTGTCCATTGTCACCTATATGTGACACCATCTTTTCTCTCAAAAGATATTACAAACCAAAAAAAGAACTCAATGAATATTTTTTCTATTCTGAGACAAAGTGACTATTCGATTCTGGAACAAAGTGAAAATATAAAATAAAATATATTTTTTAAAGGGAACCAATGGGAACTGACGGGTAAAAGCGATTTATTTCGAGCAGCGCGGTTTATTTACTGACATGGATTCCGTTAATGGTTCGGTTGACGAAAGGTCAACGATTTTTGTTGAGGTTTAAGCCTTTACTACAGCTCAAGGTAAGACTGTGTATCCCCTATCGTCAGATGATTTTTGGATATCTTCATCGAGTGCTCAACGTAACTACGTTGCGTTGATGTATCATCGACACACTGAAGGTTGGAAAATATTGAGATATAACCGACCGTATTGCACGGCATTCAAAATAAAATCCGAATTCTAAGGCACCCAATTAAGAAAATTTGCATTCTTCAAGTCGACTCGATATTTAAAATTTCGTTTGAAAATATTTTCTGTAGCTAAACGTTATTTTAAATCACTGCCGATTGGAATAGGTTTCAGTCTCCATAAATACTTGCGTTTATATACAGACATAGGTTTTCGTATACATTCTCTCCCTGGTTCCAGTTGGAGAGTCTTACCGTACCTTGCTAATTCGTCTGCCTTGCAATTTCCTTCAACGTCAGAGTGGTCCGGAACCCAGACCAACTGGATATTGAAGTGTTCACTCATCTCGTTAAAAGATGTGTGACAATCTAGCGCCACCCTTGATGCCAGGGAAACTGAATCCACTAAAAGAATGGCCGCCCGACTGTCCACCAAGCTATTAATATCAGTCAACGATATAACTTTAGCCTGGCACACGCTACAGTGATCAGGTAGACGAAAATATGGACTTACGTTTAATTCCCTACAGAACATACCAGCTTAAACTCTACCATCGAGCTTGGATCCGTCGGTGAAGAATTTAACTATCCCGGACTCCATTTTTGCAATCCTCCCTAGTGGGGAGAATTACCTTAAAACACTTGGAAAGGCACAAAAGGGGTGTTATATAATCCAAATTCATTAGGTCATCTCGCACAGAATTGGCTATAGTTGAGTGCTATTTTTGCAGACACTTCCACCACAAAATGGCTGAGGGCGGCCGTATTGACTGCCATTTGCTTACCGATAATATCCAACGGAAGAAGGTACAGCATGACCTCTAAGGCACTAGTTGGGGTCGTTTTCAACGCCCCACTAATGGAGTAAGCAGGCTGTCCTCTGCACCTTCGCCACCATATTCGTGTATGGTAATTTGTCCAGAGCTGGCCACTACACACTCACACCATATACAGGGTGGGCCATCTAACTTTTTTTTTTGAACTAGCGGTTATTTTGAGTATTGTAAGGGTTATGTCACTTCTGATTTGACAGAAAGCTATTTTTATCCTTCCGCTGAACGAAAATGGTGGGAAATATTGAAACATTACTTCGAAAATCATGGTAATGTTGCAGAGTGTGTGCGAAAATTGCGTGCGGTTTTCGGAAGGAACGAAGCGCCTGGAGCTCCATATGTGCGTTATTTTGTGAATAAAGTTAAAGAAACAGGCTTGCTAATTAATAAACCAACACGAACCAAGCAGCCAACCAAGTGTACACCCGAAAATGTTGATGCTGTAGTCGAGAATGTGCGTGAGTTGCCGGGAGCGTCAACTCATCATCGTGCTCAAGAATTGAACATTTCACGCACAACATTGCGACGAATTCTGCATAAACACCTTGGTATGACACCGTATAAAGTTTAATTGGTTCAGAAATTGAAGCAAAGAGACCATTCATTGCGTTTTCGGTTCGCTGAGTGGGTTTGCGATCGACTTGAAGAAGATGCCGATTTTGGCAAAAAATCATCTTTTCGAATGAGGCGCATTTCCATCTTGGCGGCTATGTAAACAAGCAGAATTGTCGCATTTAGGGCACGGAGATCTTAGAGAAGCCGATGCATCCTCAACGAGTGAGTGTTTGGTGAGGATTTTGGTCCGGTGGCATCATTGGGCCATATTTCTTTGAAAATGAGCAAGGAGCCATCGTTACTGTCAATGGTGAGCCATGTTAAACGATTTTTTGTTCCCGGCACTTGAAGAGGAGGACATAGGCAACATTTGGTTTCAACAAGACGGCGCTCTGTGCCACGCAGCACACGTTTCAATTTATCTTTTGCGCACTGTCTTCGAGGATCGAATTATCAGCCGAAATGCTGATGTGATTTGGCCGCCTCGGAACTGTGAATTGACGCCGTTGGACTATTACCTTTGGGGTGCCGTCAAAGATAAGTGTTACACCGATAAACCAGCAACAATTGACGCTCTCAAGAACAATATTCGAATTGCCATTGAAGACATAATGCCGCATACCATCGTAAATGTGCTCAAAAATTGGACCGACCGTATGGGGTACGTCAATGCCAGCCGAGGTAGTCATATGAAATTGTATTCCATAATTAACCGTAAGGATTGTTCTTTACAATGTAAAAATAAATTTGAAAAAATATTGAGAACTTTTTGTTTTGTAGCATTTAAAGAAAGTTATTTGGCCTACCCTATAGTAGTACGGGTCTTACAACTGTCGTGATTATCTATTGCACCAGCACTGGCTTTCAAGCCCCATTTTCTTCCGATGACATTTTTACAGGATTAGAGTGCCATAATGGCCTTCACTCTTTCTATAGTGTTTGGTTTCCAACTGAGCTTACTGACTAGTTCCTGACTCCCCAGGAATCTTGGTGGAACCATTACCGGAATTTCATATCGCCTAGTGAAAAGGACCAGCTCTGTTTTAGATGGGTTATTCCCAATCCACATCTGCTGACCCAAACCACAGTGTTTCATGACGCATTCTGCGTCACATCTCTGATTGTACATAGATGTTTCTCCGAGACTGCTATCGCTACGTCATCGGCATAAGCAACCACACCTATTCATTCCCCCTCTAGTTCCAAAAGTAATTCGTGGGTTACTACATTCCAAAGAAGGCAAGAGAGGACACCTACCGGGGATGTTTCCTGAACAACCCGTTTCCTAACGGAGGCTTCCTCATCTCCGCTATAACCCTTCTGTTACCTAGCAGGTGATTAGTTAGCCTGGTTACTGGGTATTCAATCTCAAGTGGCAACAATCCTTCTCTAATTGCCTGCACCTTCACGTTGTTGAAAGTGCCCTCGATGTCGAGACGAGTATTCTTGAAAATCAAGTGAATTCTCAATTTCCCGAACCAAGGTATGTAATGTCGTGTTCACGTCCATGTGGACTGGTTGGCAATTTTTCCAAGGTTTTCAGCAAAAAAGATGACAGAGATATTGGCCTTAAGTCTTTAGGGTTGCTGTGCGAGCTTCTAACTGCTTTCGTGAAGTAGACCACCCTAGCCTCTCTCCATTCCTTTGGGATGTACCCCAGTTTCCGACACTCGTTGAAGATAACCTCCAGCCAGGGAAGTAAATCTCCGAGTTTATCTGAATTTCTGCTGGTACAATCCCTTCCGCACTAGTTGACTTAAATTGCTTAAGACTTAACAGCTCATTTTATCCTTCGTGTATTCAGATTATTCTCTGTATACAACCCCCTACATCCTCTAAACCCTCCATTCCCTGATCATAGGTGAAATAAAATCAGATACCAGAGTAACATCCAGACCCTCGTGTCTATTGCTAACAATAAAGTTGGGTTCCCTACCTATATTACCTTTAATGAGATTAGTCCTTCAAATAAATTGAAAAGTAACTCACCCCTTTCATTGATGTCTGAGCTACCCCAAACGGTATGGTGCGCGTTCGTGTCGCACCCTAGGATAACTCCTACCTTCCTCCTTTCCGCAACACACAACAAGTGCCACTCCGCAGTTCCTAAATTTAAGGTCCACATCCACTCACTCATCAGAGTCCGATGTCCTCCCCCCATGCCTAGAGATAGTTGATCTCTAAGATCCCTAGTTAACTGCTCAGTTGAGTTCGCGAGAGATCCCACTCGTCGAGCTTCCCTCAACTGGCTGGACCTCTTGCTCCCCTTCTTGGTCAGCGCGGTACTTGGTTTTTCCCCAACCTCGTCCTTCCAAATCACCTGAAAAGTGACTGAGCCGAAGCCGAAGTTTATAACCCCTTTGGTTTTTGAAAAGGATACCAGGGATACCTTATTGATTATCATAATTGATAATCTCAAACTGACCTTGGACTCCTTCTGTTTAATAATTCTCCAGTTTCTCGTCGGAAGATCCGGTTTGCAAACCTGGATAATCCTCAGGGATTCATACAGGTTAGCCGACTCCGTGGGAATCCAGACATGATATTGGTATTAGATACCAATTATTGGTGTTAGGAACCGTTGCTTACCTCTGTGTTATCTTGTCATTATCACTTAATTTGAAGATGCTAAGTGTACGACCAGTGTTAATTACTGAGCTTCTTTAAGATCTTAATACATAAAGAATACTAAAATTTACAGATATACAATGGAAATGGCTCAGTCATTTAAGAATGCCAATTTGTACTTAGTAAGTTCTCTTTGCTGCTAGAAACGATATATGGATTATCTTTCAAACTCGACACTATCTAATATTCGAATAGAAAATGTATTTGATAATTGAAATTAAAAGAGAAACTGTTAATTTGTTTTCACCGTAAAAATTTTATTACTCAACACATTTGGATTTGTACTATTAGAATTTGAATTGGTTTAAACCGGTTGACCAACAAGATGCAATTAAGCGATAATTCATAAAACCACGTCATACGGGTATGAATTTTTTATATTAGGGCTTGTTTCGATTTTGAAAAACGGACATTTTATAATATCAACACTTTAAATTGTCTTCCAAACCAATGATTTTCTTGTTTATACGAAAATGTCCAAATCTCACTTAACACGCTGAAATTATGGCAACATTTTTATTTCCGTTTTTGGTTGAAATTTACAAAAATACCATTTACAATACAACACTACAAATAATTTCAACGATTTCAATATCTATAGATGTTGTCGTATTCGAAAAGGAACCCCATAACCCCATACGAATGCCACGATTCTAAAACTCAATATTTTTGTGGTGCTGCTCTCGTATAAAACAAAGATTTTCGCAATAATGATAAAAATATGACAAGTGGTTTTTAGATTGCTTTCGGGGTATCATCAACTATGTATTTATGGGTGGGAGTGGACTATTTATTATATGTGTACGGGGTGTAATCATGATATGAACAATTTTTTATTTACCAATTGATTTTTTTTTGTTGTGTTTGAAAATTGGAATTTTCTGAGATATTTATTGTTTATGGGGTGCGGAAAATGGTTTTTTAACATTTTGGGTTGATTTTGTTTTTGTACAAATATGTGCAGAGGGAAATTCTTAATAATAATAAAAGTGATATATAGTGGCCTAGAATAAATTTTTGTTTTCTCAACGGCATGATACACGACCGTTGACAGGGCTGATATTTAAGTAGCAGAAGATTTTTAAAATGAGATGAGAAATTCAGTTAATTAGCTCTATAAAAGCTTTGAAAGAGAAGACCAATGATGCTTTCTGAATCAGATCCAACTTCTATAAAGTTATTATTGTATCTTAATCAGTACGGGGTTATCACCAAATCGCAACTTTTAAACTGCTACCCATAACTGAGACAAATTATTAAATGAAATATCAAATTTGACTTTAATTCTCAAATATTTCATTGATATTTAATCTTCGAAGTGATGTCCTCAGAAAAGTAAGTACTACGTACTCGTAATTAATAAAAGATAAGAAGTGTTAAACGATCAATAGAAATAAACGGGTTTAATATTTTATTACAGAAATAATGGGTTGGGGATAAAGAAATCCATATTTTCGCTAGATGGCTTTAGTGGCGGTAGCGGAAGGAAGTTCGGATGTTTCCGATAAATTGACAAAAAACCTTACAAAAGCTTAAAAGTGTATATACACAAATATTCTGATTAAATTTTACCTACATTATTCATGTCTAGTAAGGAACAATAGTTAATTACAAGGCATCGTAGAGATGTCTACGCTTAATGGTATATGAAATCATGCTAATTAGGCAATTCTTAATGTTTTCTAGAAGCCAACAAATTTATGCGATGGGGCAGTCATAGATTTTTTTCATTTTTAAAATTTTTCAATGGTAAAAAGTGTAGTGGAGGTTTGAAGGTCAATGACAAGGCATCGTCTCTACGATTAACGGTATATGGGGTTATGCTAATTAGGCAATTCTTAATGTTTTCTAGAAGCCAACAAATTTATGCGTAAAAAGTGTAGTGGAGGTTCGAAGGTCAATGACAAGGCATCGTAGAGATGTCTACACTTAACGGTATATGAAATCTTGCTAATTAGACAATTTTTAATGTTTTCTAGAAGCCAACATGTTTAAGCGATGGGGCAGTCTTTTTTCAATTTTTTAGATTTTTTTCAATTTTTTAATTTTGTCGTAGAGATGTTTACGCTTAACGAAAAATGAAAAAAATCTATGACTGCCCCATCGCATAAATATGTTGGCTTCTGGAAAACATTAAAAATTGTCTAATTAGCATGACTTCATATACCGTTAAGTGTAGACATCTCTACGATGCCTTGTCATTGACCTTTGAACCGCCACTACACTTTTTACTATAGCAAAATTTTAAAATTGAAATAATCTAGAGCTGCCCACCGCATAAATATGTTGGTTTTTTGAAAATATATTGAAAGGTTATATCTTACTGTTGTGGCTAAATTAGCTTGCCATTTTGAATTTATTTTCATTAGCATTTTATTTCGATTTACAAAACAAGTATTTTGAAAAAGTGTAGGTTTACACTTTGTGAGCTGTTGTAAAGTTTTTGTCATTTTTAGTTTGTCAGAAACTTCACTATAGTTACTATAGTCACTATAGTTTTAGTGGCATATATCTCATTGAATTCATGTACTAACAAATTCTTTTGTCATTGTTTTGATTGATCGATTTAGTTGTGGGTTATTGCGTGTCAAGGGTAGACGTAATCAAAGAGAAAATTCGCTATATTTTACAATTATGTTTCGATAAAGGCGAAAACGAAAGTCAGTGCCGTTCCGCTATTTTCGATATCAAAGATGCACCGTGTTACTGGAAGGTCTATCGTCTAAAATTTCGATAAAATCCTGAGAACTAGCGAAGTATAGATGGGCATGCGAGCAGTAGCATCGCCCAGGAGCTGAATATCTGAGAATTAGCTAAAGGCTGTCTTAAAAAAGAACCTCGATGCTTGGGTGCCGCATGAATTAACATAAAAGCGTGGATGCACCTTGTTTCCATCTGCGAAACCTTGGCCAAATGGAAAGAAAACGAACCATTACTGAAGCGGATGGTTACTGGCTACTAGAAATGGGTCGCATACGACAATTTTAAGCGGTCATGGTTGAAGGCCGACGAAGTGACCCAACCAGTGGGTAAACTAGAATTGACGGTAGGGAAGGAATCATCTACTATGAGCTGCTGCCCATAGGAAGTGGGGATGACCCCGGAATGAGTCCATGATGACCCGTCAGAAGCTCCAGTAGCTTGGTTGGGAGGTTGTTATGTTGTCCCATCTTATAGTTTGGACCTGGCACCAAGCCCCGAAGTAAACGTAAAGATATTGGATTTATTTTTTGACAACCTCATATTTCGACATTCGAATTGTCGCGGTTAGCAAAATTAGTACAGCATGTCTCGTGTTGTCATCATTTTATGTTACGCAATCGTTATATTAGGATCTTTAATAAAATGGCTCTACTATGAATTACTGTGACTTTGTCAAAGGATTACATAAATCATAATCGTTCGATAATATTATTGATTGTAAAAAAATGTCGTCTCAACAGGTAATGGCGACTGTATTTGTTTTACGTACACTGAAAATTTTTCTTTAATCTACAGAACAATACCTTGTACTTGTGGTAGAACTAGCGAATTATTTTCTGGCTTAAGAAATTGATCTTCTCTGTCGATTTTCTCTGAAATAGAAATTCATATTTTATTGATGATGGGCTTTGCTCCTCTGTATAAAAAACAAAATTTTAATTTTATAGAGATAACTCCAGCTTTGCAACCATTATTAACTTTACTAATAAAGCTGTTGCTTCAGTATTTCAAAAATAAAGTCTCCACTTACAAAAATCAGACGAAATCAGACGTCATCTTCTAAGCCAAATACCACTATAATGTCACTCTAAAGCCAGCTATTTATTGATGGAACTGAGCTTGAAAAGGGAATTATTTGAAAATGTGAATTTTCTAACAACGATTAAGTCACCTGTTCAAGATTCAAACGCATTCATTAGTCATATTATTGTTCCCGAGGGGTAAGGAGCGTCAGTCTAGACGGTCAGCCCAAATGGCAACCACACACGCACGTGATGCTCCCTGCTAACTAACCAACGGGGCTCTGGTGACCGAGAAATGGCGTGATAACTGTACAATTGACAATTTCACTGATTAGATTGGTAGCTGCTCCAATAACCAGACCCTAAAGCAAGGAGTTTAAAACAAAAAGGAAATTTTACTTCAGTTGTTACCCCAACTGCTCAGCTGGTTAATCTACCTTCTAACGAGGCCGGTTCAATGAATTCTGGGGTGAAATAACCATTGCAGAGGTTTGCCCATTTGATCGAAGTTCAAAAATATTTAGATCAACACCTAGACAAACAGAGAGACCCTAGAGACTGGGTGGAATAGAAAAAATGGCAGCACAACGTAGAAATGAAATCACTAAGTTAAAGAAACAGAATGAGGAGCTGAAGAAGACCAGACTGTTATAAATTCTGTAAACTCCTTCTACTTGCTGAAATGAAATAAGCTCACTTGCCTGTCCTAACGCTGAGTTACATACAGATGGTGAGTAAATCCCAAGAGAAACTGATTGGATGCACAAACATTAGAAACACCAAGGAAAAAACGAAGAGCAGAATTCCCGCCAGAGATTGGGGAGCACTCGCAATCAAAAGTTAATGAAACTACCGAACCAATGCCTTTATCTCAACACCACCAGCAACAAGGACAAGGTTGCAATGAAGTTTAAAGTCATAGACAGACTATTTCGTTGTATTGTGTCATACCTAACCATGATTTACAGTTAGGTTTACACATAGTTTCGGAATGATATATTTTTTCTTATCCCGAGGCAATTTTTTGCTTCCAACGCCGAATACGTCAAAAATGGAGGTTTCGGACACCAATAGTTTACCAAGCAAATCTAATTTCCTTTGAGTTTTCTATTTGTCATTGAGATATTTGGTTGGCGGGAACAAATTGTTTTCTGTTCTGTCAATATAAAAGTTATTTCTGATAATTTAAAAGTCAATTAAATGTCAATCTTGACATTTTTGTCAATGCCTATACTCCATTACTATTTAAGACCAAACGAGAACACAAAATAAATTGTTCCTCTTGAGTTCTCATTGAGGAAATCATGATCTCGAAACTATAGTTATGAAACCAGTAGTCTGATTATGGTATAAAACACTACCGCCAATTAATGAGATAGGCATTACTGAGTTTGCGAATGTTCAAGCTCTAATGAAATCGGTGTCCACAAACGATTATAGAGTTGTGGCACTAAACAATAATGTTTGGAAAATAAATACAAGAGATCCCGATGCCTACAGAGGTTCTTTAGCCACAAAGAAGGTAAAAGTGGTGTACCTTTGAGGGCAAAAATATCAGAAACATTAAGGTTATGGCCAGAAGTCTTGCGAGGGTTAAAAGAGAACCACTGAAAAAGAACACGAGATTATTACTTCAATACAAGAAATGCCAAGGGTTTAACCACACTCACAAGTATTGCGGGCGAGATGCTAGGTGAATATAATGTGCTGGTAGACACAAGACGAAAGACTACTCTGGTAGCCGAGACGAACCTGCAATCTGTATAAACTGTAAAGTACAACACCCATCCAACTATAAAGGATGCGAAGTAGCGGTACAACTCCAAAGATTAAGAAATAAAACTCGCTAATCGACTCGGAACAATAACGTTACAAGAGAAAGGATTCCAACTACAACTAGACTGCCGGCACAAGGATATTCCGAAGTATACAATAATGCTATACTAATTAAATGAATATAACACTTTGAATTGTTATTTGGAACGAGAATGGATTACCACAGCATGTTCCAGAGCTTGAAACTTTTCTAGATTTATTCCTTGTATTCCTTGTATTGCTGATTCTTTAACAATTTTATAGGGACTTTGTCAATTGTGCTGTGCATCTTGAGATCTACCCTTCCATTTTATGTACAGCCACACTAAATCACCTTGTCGAAAATTACTGCATCTTCCACGGTGGTTGTGTTTCGTCGCCGATTTAACCCTGGCTCTCGTGACGCTGCTCTCTTTTGCGAATCGATCTACGTTCCCGTAACAGCCTCTTTCTATCAGTCCAACCTGTAAATTGAACTCGACTTCTTGTATGTTCTTTTCTGTTGGCTCGTCCTATTCCACTTCATTTCTTTGCCTTGTTAAATTCCAGCATTCCGTCAGTCGTGCAATTGTCTGTTTTGAACTAAGCTTTTGCCTGTGGTCTTGATAGTTCTTTGACTCCTCTGTGATTTTTGTTCCCGCCTCCCGGTCTGTGTTTCACTCAACAGTTTTTTTTATTATCTCCGTAATATGAAATATTCTCGGCCACAATCTTACGCAATTTTTTTGTGGCTTTGCCTATATTCTTGAGCTTGCGCCAATACTTCATTTATTGGTTTATACCTAGTGTTCGTTCTAAAATGAATTGTTAGTTGATCGTCCTAGACAGCACTGATGAACGCGCACAAACGGACTAACGTTTAATACATTCGTAGGTGCATTACCGTACGCTTGACGTTCCAATTCATTTACCTCTATTTCTAGGTCTCGCAAGCTGCCTACGTCCTCCTTCTCTTTTCTGTGGAGGATACAGTTAGAAACACATCTGCAGCTTGCCTTCGAAGAGCCATAGTGTCAATGAGCTGAAGTGCTCCTTTTTGCCCGAATAAGTGTGATGTCCTGCACTTTGAAACTGCACTTTAAAATTTTGATATGAAATTTCAAGATGGGCTTGTTCTTCAGACTCCGTGAGCTGCCTGTCGACTTTTAAGTCTAGAGCCTTTATATCTCCTTGTAGGCCTTTTATTTGAAGATATTAGGTGTGCTGAATTTAATTGTGTTTCTGGTTCAACTTGACATATTGCTGCTTGCGTCCATATCCGAGGATGTTTTTTTTGTTCAGATATGGACACGTGTACCGATATGGTAGTTTTTGTTTGATTCATAGCCCCAATTTCCCCATTTTTTACTTCTTCTTCACAAGGATGGGCATTCTGCTCATCATTTGGGATAACTGGATTTGAGATAACTGGCGTTATCCCTGATAGTCCTTGCATGGGTGATAATTGTCGAAATTTACGCCTGCCTGTTTTAACCACGACTATTTTATGCAAAATCTCACTTCTGAGAGAAGTGTTCTTCAGAACTGAGTGAGTTCTGTGATTTGTATATCACTTGCACACTCAATCATCTCTTATCAACTCAAGGAAGGAAAATGTAGCAAAATGTTCGCCAAATAAATATAGTTAGTATCTCGGTGTGGACTAGAACGTACAACATTTTGGTTGATAACACTTGGTGGTGTAGACGATAATCCCTTAACCAGCAAGTGTTACACAGCTGTGGAGCAGAAACCATAACTATACCTGCAACTTTTGGTGATACAACAATATCTTTGAACAAATTTTCAGCACCGATCTATCTGAATCTGTATAACTGGATTAGAGTTTTTGGAAAAATTTGGGATTGTTCCCAGTATTATATTGTTTATCCTGTGAAATTGCCAAAACGAAATTTAGTTTCAAATTAATCATGCACGTGCTTAATGAAATAGGGATTAATTTAGACCTGGAAACGACGTCCCCAAGACATCCGTTAATCTATTTTACTTGGAAATGCTGCACCAGTGTTAACAACTATTTATGCTATGACATTGATAGCACATTAGCTCCCGGAGTAATCACCCCGGTAATTGTGCTTGATCACCCGAAAGGTTGTGGTTTTCGGGTATTGGAGTGCCTCACAATAGATGTGTCGACAGTTGATCAGGGTAATTTCTTTGTTTTATCCGCTGCAGAATTTTCGTTTATTATTGTGGATTCATACACAACTTGAAAAATAAAATTGGAACAAAAATGCAATGAAAATATTTTCCCAATTGCCAGGGAAAACTAAAATAATGCTACTGGGGTGGGAGGTCTGGTACCAAAATATTTTAGTTTGATTATAATTTGTTTTATCGCTAAGTTTGATGAAATTAGCAGACTAGAAATTTTCTTAAAAAAAATGTAAAATAGAACCAGCAAAGATAATTTTTGCTCAAATTTTTTCCCTAGTTTTACAGGTAACTAATTTTTTGAATTTCACCTTATATTTTATTAATTTTCAATTTTAATTTCTTACTTTGGGTTCATTTTAATTTAATATGTATCAAACAATAGAGCGTGTACAGAAAAATGGAAAATTAATTTTTCTTTTCGAATTCCCAATCTACTCGTATTTCCACAATTAAATGCAGAAGAGAATCCATACAATGCAAAATAGTGTTTTTGCAATGTTATTTTTATGTTAACAAGAGCTTTAAATTTAATATTCAAATACAACAATTTTGTAAAATTTACAAAAAATTCAATTCAATTGAAATTCTGTTTTATTATTTTTAACTGCTTTACACTGTTGATTTTTCTTGTAAATTTTAAAGAATGAATTTATCGGTACATCGCTATATATAGTTTTAGTGAATTTCCAACTTTAGTCATTCATATTCATACATTTATGAATTTATAGATTTATATAGGTGGTACAAGGTGTTTCTAATAAGGCATTCTTATAGTTTTAAAATGCAATCGCTTGTAACATGAAAATTCCTCTTTACGATTTGACAGAATTCACACTTTGCAAACCAGTCACATTTTACCAACCAGAATATAATTATTTCTGTCAGTGTCTCGTATGTTGCATATGAGTATGTGAAATATATTTGACATTTGCGAAGTTTTATTTGCACATGAAATTAAACGATTCCTTTTATTTATACACAAAACTTTTACAACATATATGATGACATATCCTATATATATATTCAGTTATGTATGCAAGTAATGCCTTTGTATGAAACATGTTGTCAACATTCAACAGCAACAAAAACGAATACCAAAATTCCATATAGCGCACTGTAATCGCTCATAAATTTTTCAGTCTATCCTTTATTTTTCTATATTGCTCGAGGACATTTTATTCTCCTTCGTTGGAAAATTTCAGCAAAAAAGTTTTGTGCTATTGCATTTTTTTAGTCGTCTTCCCTCGTATATTATGTACACGTAAAGTAAACATACATAAATAGAAATGAAAATAGGGAAAATTAAATTTAAGTTTTTGGATTCCATTTGAAATAAATATAAAAGTAAAAAATAAAATAAAAAGCAAAACGATAAATGGAAAAAGTTTTTCTAAAAAGCATTAAAATATATTTTGTATAATAATTATGTACGTGGACATTAATCTGAAATACATTTTATGTTAGCAACTTTGTAACAGAATTGTGATGGTCAACAAACAGTCAAAAATATATTGTTGAATTGTATATGTACATATTTATTTGAAACGTATACAGTTTCAGGCAACTTACACGTGCTTATTTCCGCAAGTTACAACCTGAAGCTCAGTTTATAGACTTGGAGTAAAAATTCGCTACATTTTCTCCCGTACAAATAGTGTTCAATAAAAAGTAGACACATTTCTCCATGTCGTCAAGTGGATTAACAAGCGCCACGCACAATGTGCAACATACTCCAATAAACATCAAAATGTGGACGTGCAAAAAATTGCTGTGCGTGAGCAAATGATAATAAAATAAACAGTGATGGAGGTCAGCGTTTAGTGAAAACGTGTTTAAACAGGAATATCACTGTGCAACTCAAACGAAAGAGGAGCCCTAGATAAGCGGCCAATACGAGCATGAATCAATTCACTAAGCTAGCCACGGTTGAATTGGCTCACGGCAACCCGTCTTCTAGTTTAATAAACACCGATGAAGCTGCTGAAGATGCTGTACCTAAAAATAACACATCAAAAACTGAGAAACCACCACTAATCTATTTGACGGAAGAACTAAATAGAGATTTAGCAAGAACCGTTGACACTTTAACAGAGGGTAACTTTAATATTTCCGGGGTTAAACGAGGAAATATAAATGAAACCAAAATTCAGCCGCCAAATATTGAGGCATGCAAGGCCTTGATAAATTATTTTGATGAAGTTGGAAACACTACTATACTTATCAACTAAAGAGCCAAACGGGGTTGGGTGTGATGTTGCTACTCTCGCTGAAAAAACTTCCGTGCTACATCTGTAACTAATATTATAAATCGGGAAAAGGTGCCACAGCCAATATTCCTTCTGGAATTAGAACCAGATAATAAAAAAAGCAAAGGGAAGCATAAAATATATGGTCTAAAATATCTTCTTCATAGAAGAATTACTGTCCAAGAGCCCAGAAATAGAACTGGACCGGTACATTGTGTTAAGTG
The DNA here is from genome assembly GCA_963691935.1 of Nephrotoma guestfalica. Classification (NCBI taxonomy): domain Eukaryota; kingdom Metazoa; phylum Arthropoda; class Insecta; order Diptera; family Tipulidae; genus Nephrotoma; species Nephrotoma guestfalica. The sequence continues at coordinate 251,623,006 of OY829914.1, forward strand.
CCAAGAATACGGCCACACTAAAGCTTATTGCACTTTGGGCGATGCTTGTGTAATCTCCATGATTCAACGAAATGTGATAAAAATAAAACTCCAGCTTCTGTCGGAAAGTTCAGTAACTGCGATATTGAAATGAAAAAGAGAATTAAGACTAGACAGCGAGCTGAGTAACGATTGCTTAAATTACACTCAGAAGATAAAGTTCAAAATGGAAACCAGAATATAAACCGGTGTAATGAACTTAACGTTAATGAAAAGTGTAGCTACACATTTGAACGAAAAGTGTAGACTCAAAAAGTGTAGATACACAATTTATTAAAAAATGTAGCTGGAAAAGAAAAACGTTTTGAATCCGAAATACGTGGTTTAATTAAAATTATTAAAAATAAACAATAAATATTGAGAATCACAATACTACAATAATAAGTGTTACTAATACCTTTTTTATAAAAAGATAATTTTAAAGTCTTTTTAATTCAGAAAATATTCGGAACAATGAGTGCCGAGTGTGGAATTTAGTGTTCTCAACTTGGCATGGTGTCTCAAATGTGTATAAAGAATTTCAAGACAATTTGCATGTTGTGATTGGCGATATGGCGCTACACGTGGAAGCGTATTTGGCCAAATTCACTTAATTCTTCAACAACATGCAAATTGTCTTTAATTTTTTGGTACACATTTATAACACCATGCCATGTTGAGAACACTAAATTCCACACTCGACACTCATTGTTCCGATGATTTTTTCAATTATGAAAGAATTAAGTGAATTTGGCCAAATACGCTTCAACGTGTAGCGCCATATCGCCAATCACAACATGCAAATTGTTTTTAAATTCTTTGTTCAAATTTGAGACACAATACCAAGTTGAGAATATACATTGTTCCGAAGATTTTCTGAATTAAAAAGACTTTAAAATTATCTTTTTATAAAAAAGGTATTAGTAACACTTATTATCGTAGTATTGTGATTCTCAATATTTTTAATAATTTTAATTAAACCACGTATTTCGGATTCAAAACTTTTTTCTTTTCCAGCTACATTTTTGAATAATTTGTGTATCTACACTTTTTGAGTCTACACTTTTCGTTAAAATGTGTAGCTACACTTTTCAGTACATCACACCGGTGAATATAAATGTAAGCAGTACTGTGCATCACGGGGTTTCGAACGCCAGTGTACTTAAGGGTGTCGTCCCAAAAGTTTAGGCAAGTGAGGAAGGAAACATCTCATCAGCTTTAAACAAGCTATCTGGTATAATGCATAGCTTCATGGCGATGATGGAGAGAACTATGGATCTAATGATGCTGAATATAATCACGCTGATGCAGATAGTTGTTAAAAATAACTCTCCTCGTAGCAATATGGAATGCAAACGGCCTAACGCAGCGTAGAGCGGAGGTTCAAGCATTTCTCGTGGAACACAATATTGATATAATGTTAATATCTGAAACAGGATTCACCAACAAGGACTACTTCAAAATTAATGGGTGCTAAAAATTTAAAATCAACTCCAAATGAACTCTGGCATGGCAAACAAACTGATATTATTTATTTTCATATTTTTGGAACATGTATATTCACATGTTCCTAAAGATCAACGAAAAAAATTGGACAATGCAGCAGAAAGGCTGATAGTCGTGGGATACGAGCTTGGCATAAAAGATTATCGACTTCTTGACTTTAATTCACATAAAGTAAAAATCAGTCGTGATGTTAAATTTATCGAAACCAAAATAAATGATCAAATAGTTTTCGAGATCCCAGATGAGCAGACACATCCCACTGATGAAGACAACGTGCAACAAAATATCGCATCCGAACATGATGCCGAAACATATATGATACAGAATCAGAAGGGGATACCCATGAGAAGATCAACAAGACAAAACAAAGGCTTACCATCAAAAAGGCTCAATACGGAAATAAATAAAGTAACTACAGGGATGAATACAGATTCCATGACACATGAAAACGCCATAAATTTGCCATATTGTCAAAAATGGTTGACAGCTATGACAGATGAAATCGAATCTCTTTACAATTTTGGAGATTAACAAGGAGATTAACTAAATTACCACCAGGTTCCAGTCCAATTGGATGTAAATCGGTCTATAAAACGAGAACTGACCAAGACGGAAACATCGTAAAATTTAAAGCTCGTTTAGTAGCTCATGGTTTCTCGCTAAAGTATGGTCGTGATTATGACGGAATTTTTACACCCGTTGCAAACCCAAAAACACTAAAAATTCTTTTAGCTGTAGCTGGAAAAATAAAAATGGAAGTTAAGCATTTTGACATACAAACAGCATACTTAAATGGCGATGTATCACAACAAATCATGTCGATGATATTGTTGCGGCTGCAACGAATCTTCAACTTATGAACGATTTTGAACAACAAATGAATATTGAATTCACAATTAAAAATCTTGGTTCATTACAATTCTCTCTTGTTATCCAGTTCGATAGGGATAAAAATGGCATATATGAATCAAGAAAAGTATTTTTTGAATAAATTACGCGAATTCAATTTAGAAGACGCTAAATCATCATCTACACCAATAGATGCCAATAGATGGTTATCTAAGCCAAAAGATGAATCAAGAACCATTCGAATCACAGGAAACGTGTCGTAGTGCAATAGGATCATTACTATGTTTATCTACTAATACACGACCGGATATAGGCATCGCAACATCAATTTGTCACACAAATGTGTGACTGGAATGAACTTAAAAGAGTGTTCAGATATTTGAAAGATTTAAAATCATTAAAATTAAAATTTGGAAATGAACAAATCGATGGTTGGGCAGGGGATCATATTGGTAGAAAGTCCAACACAGGCATGTTGTTTCATTTTTAATGGAGCATTAATTTCGTGGGTCAGCAAGAAACAAACATCAGTATCTTTATCGTCAAACGAATCTGAATTTAATGCGTTCGCTGATGCATTGCGTGATCTCGCATTTGGATAGAACGGATGCATCATACTGCTGAAACACAAAACTTGCATCAACGTGTAAAACACATCGACATAAACTACAAATTTGCAGATGATTACATTGAATCGGGGAGAGTAACTGCTACATACTGCCCTATTGCCTAAGCAGGGATCCCGGATACGCCGGGCCTACCGTACACCCTTTACATATAACAAGATGGTGGGATCGGAATGGTTGTTAAATATGATAGGAATGAAAAAAATTAATTAATTAATTAGATTGACATTATAATAGTAAACTTTCTGAAATAAAACTTCGTTATTATGATTGATTGGGCAGTAGAGACAGGATGTGCTGGTAACCCCGGCCCCATTCATATAGGCTGCTTACCCATAACAAGAGGGAAGTATAGGAAAGGTTTTCATTTCTTCCTTTGTAGGACGGAACGACCCGGTTTCACACACCCAGCGATCATACGGCACAAGATAACACAACTACAATCTACTATAAGGAAGGATAAAGGTTAAATAGGTTTAATGGTTAACAATGGCATTGGTCCTCAACAATTGCCTCTTTAAATCAGCACCTAAGAAAAAAATCTGTTATTATTGCACCGGCATCCGGAAATTTCCTGAAATTTAACTTCAAATTAGCACCCCTCAGCCTCCTAAACAATATAGAAATTCATTAATTTATAGATTTAGAAAAAACAATCAACACAACATAACAATTCAATGAGCCGATTATTAGCTCGAAGATTTCCTGAAATTAGTAAATCATTATTCCATTTTATGCTGCAAGTGAATACAGGCATACCTCGATTAACGCTACCTCTTTTAGCACTGTTTCGTTCTAGCGCTTTTTTGATTTTACGAAAAAAAAAATTATTTTATCTTTAAAATATGTTTTAAAAGGTTTTCTTTGTTTAATTCCACATGAAAATTGTTACTATGTATTTAGAAAAGCAAAAATAATTTTTTATGATACCTACATGTGAACCAATTGCTTCATATAGCAAGAGAATTTATTACAAGTTGTATCGTACAAATAAAAACAATTTAACAAAATTTTATGTGAGTAACTCATTCACCAGTAGCCAACGTGTTAAAACTAAATTTATAACTCGAGGAATCCCCAAATGTGAAATTTTGTATTAATTGTTCATTCGAAATAGTGATATGGTTTGATATAGACCTCGGTAATTTTGATTCGATAAATAAAATTCATTAAATAAAAAAAATCAATTGTTTATAAAAATATGGCCGAGAATATAACGGGTGAACCACAGACACATGTTGCTAAAGAATCTAGAAAAAGCTTGATGTTGAATGATGAACGACAATCCGAAAATGCCATCAAAAACATTCATCTCCAAAGACGAAAAATCCGCACCAGGTTTTAAAGCCGCGATAGGTCGTTTATTCTTATTTTTTATTTGGTGGGAATTCAACTGGAGATTTTAGGATGAAACAGCTACTCATTTATCATTCTGAAAATCCCAGGGCAATGAAAGGGATCTCTAAACAACCAATGCCTGTGATTTGGATGGGAAACCGAAAAGCATGGATGACTGCAATTTTATTTAAAAAATGGTATCAAGAGAATTGCTGTCTTGCTGTAAAATCGTATTGCGAAATAAATGGATTAGAAAAAAAAGCATTGCTGATTCTCGGCAATGCTCCTGTTACCTGAATAAATTATTTTTATACCTCCAAATATCACATCAATTTCGCAACCGATGGACCAAGGAGTGATTGCAACTTTCTAGGCTTATTATATTCGAAAAACTTTTAAGCAACTAGTTGAAGCAGTTGTCGATCAACTTCCATCAAACAATTTTGGAAGGAATTTAATATCATGAATGCCGTAGAAAATATCGGTTCATCATGGAATGAAGTGCAACAAAGTTGTCTTAAAGGATGTTGGAACTGCTTGCTTATTAAAACGGTTGAAGATGAAATACATAATTAATGTACTACCGCAAACGAAATTGGACTTGAGGAAGTTGATGAGGGAAACATCCAAGAACTAATTGAAAGTGATGACAATGGTATCTTCAATGAGGATCTGATTGCTAGTTTATCACAAATTCAGCCAGAAATTGCGGAGCCTACGCTAGAAACAGAAGAAAATATTTTAACGAAAAAATGTTTGGAACATAATCTAGGGATAATCCAAAATTCCTTAGAAGATTTAAGTGAAAATGATCCCAATTTTGAAAGGGCCTGCAAAACAATTATTGTGTTATATTGAAGTATAAATGAAATACAAATTTTATTTGAAACTAAAAATTGTACCATTTTTTATTTTTGATTTCAAAGTACCAAAAAAAATTGGTTAGGAACGTAACCCCATATTTTAGAGTAAATAGCATCACTTTTAAAGCTGTTTCTGTTAACGCTCAATTTTCAAGAACCCAATATGAGCGCTAAATGGTACTAGGTTATTTGCTGCAATGGTATACATATTACATCAACTAGCAATGAAAAGTCCAACTGTAAACTAATTATTGGGCTAAAACAAAATATTTTAGTAGAATTATGCGATTGTGCAGCTTGCTACCGCTTCCGGGTGTTAGGAGGAGCCTCTCCGTTGCTACTGCCGGTCAAATAGCTAGCGACAGCGGACCGACAGCTTTGCAGCGACGCTTGTTCCCTCGAGGCGTCGACATTCCATCGAACGGTCCACTGTGCTTGTATGTTGAACATACATGACAGTTTGTACTTATATTTGAATGTGACAAACACATGAGAAAGAAAGTTGTAAGATACAACGTCGGATATGCTGGTGGAGCGCCTCTTAGACCATGGCGTAAACGACCCGGCTCTCCGTTCTTCCGTCATTTGATCTTCACGTTAATTTGTGGATTCTCTTATATGGGAAAAACGTACTTGATACAACTAAGTGTACATTATTGCCAGGCCCCATTATTGCACTCCCACCGACCACCGTATTAGAGGCGACCACGATGATTTCAATGTCGTGCTGTATCATGCTATTAATGACCTCCCCAGCTCGACAAAGAACAGATCATTGACGTCATCTGATCCATCTTTGGTGAGTGCATGTACATTAACAATCGCGATGTTAAACTTCTTACTGCGAAGTCGGACCGTGGATATCCGCACGTTGATAGGACGGAAGTCGATGAAGTCGGCTTTACACGCCGATGACCATCTCACGGCCGCTGCAATAAAGAGTGCAATCATTTGTGTTGTCATGGATCCAATTCCCAAATCATCAAAGGCCCCTGCAGATATAAGTTAACAAAATTCTTGTTTAAGTAACATAAAAAAAATATTTTTTTATCTTCAAATGTTTTATTTAATCTTATTAACAATATTTTACTTTCAATACAAAATTACGACTAACTTAAAATTACGTTACATAAAATTATCTTACAAATAAAATATGATGATACTGCATTATAAGACATGCACGTCTTATCTAGGTTGTTATTCATATCGCATATGTGCAATATGAAACCCCTGTTCAACTGTGGGAATCGGCTCGTTGCCGCATGTTAACTCTTCCCCTTTTAAATTTGGTTCGCATTCGAACTATCAGAAAAACGGAGGTTCGTAGAATTTTCTCCGTTTGCCTATGTCTGGCTCTGCTGTTAACAGATTAGGTGTCGCGCATCGTGTTCTTAAGTCTTCATTTTGATTTCCAGCATGATTGAGGTTCTCGGGCTTGTTTTGAGAATCTGGAGTTGCTGGCTCTGCGATGTTCGTGGTGTTGAGAATACGTATCTTATTATTTGCCTTACGCCCTATGATCATGAAGGTTAACACCATGCTGATAATTATTGAGAGGAGCCCCCCAGTCGTAATCTTTTGGATGTTTTTCTCAGTTTGTAAGAGCTCGATGTGATTAGTGTTGTTAATATGAATCTCTTTCATCATTTGCAGCGAAAGAGTTTCCTTAAATCCATTTTCTTCTGGTGTTGGTTGTAGAACAGCTGGAAGTACTTGTATGGTCGATTTTTCTTTTGAAACGAAGACATAGTCATTAACTACTATCGTGGTATTGCTAAATTTGAGTAAGTAAGTTCCATTAAATTTCTGAGTTTCATTTCCTATTTGAAGATTCCCGTCGAATTGATTCAATAGTACCAGACCTTCCGATATTTCGTTGACCGTTGGTATGTGTTGATCGTTGGTATGGTTACATTTCGAAGGACGACTTTTGAGTATATTGGGTAGACAGGTGTTGTTACTTATATCTAGGATACTAGTTTGCTTACAAATTGATAATGAATTAACAGTTTTACATTCGTTCACTATGCTATAAATTTTGTCCTGACTTTTCATGACATTTTCATATTTGATTTCTGTAATCTTATTATTTCTTTTTACTGGTTTAACTAATAATTTCTCATATAGTTCCAGAGTTGTTAGTGGGATATAAACAATATAAAGCAAACATGTTTTACTACTAATAATTCTAATATTCGCGAAATCTAACGCTTTCTCTGGAGTGCTATATATGGTAAATTTTCGTTTTGAATTGTATTGATAGCTAATTTGATTTGTGAATTTGAAAGAATAAGACAATTTATAATGCCCGCTTTGGCCCAATGAATTGCATACTTGATATTTACTATTTCTTCTTTCATTAATTTTAATTTGTACTGAACGTTTATTGCCAATTGATCGTTCATTTTATTTTCTTTATGTATTGCGTTGGTAATTTCGTTAGCCATTCGGGTGATATTATTTATTCTCTCATTATATAATTGATTGATAATTACTTGTTTGTTATTGTTTTCTAATTAATTTTATCTTTAATTACTTCAAAGTCATCGTGGTCGGGATTTCCCGCTATCCACTTCCATGTACTGCCAATGAAATTCAAGGATCGTTTAATTCTATTTGTTTTGAGGCTGTCTATTAATGTTTGTAACGGGTTATCCAATTCGAGGTTGATAAAGTAGAAATCTGTATACCGACATCTGTCAAAGATAAACGTCAAGTACGCTGTCATTTATTTAGTTGACATTCTGCCATTTAAGAATATGGAGCATTTAACAATCGACCAACGCGTTAAAATTATTAAATCTTATTATAAAAATAGTGATCCTGCCGTATCCACATTTCGCGCTTTACGAGCAGATTATGGTCGTCATAATCGTCCTACAAAGCAAACCATATTGAATACAGTGAATAAATTTGAACAAACTGGATCTGTTACTGATATTGTAAGGTCTGTGCATCATCGAAACATTCGCAATGCTGAAAATATCGCTTCTGTAGCTGAAAGTGTGGAAGAAGATCCAAATTTGTCAATTCCTCGTCGAGCTCAACATTTAGGCCTATCTTATGGCTCATTATGGCGCATTTTGCATCTGGATTTGCATCTTCATCCGTATAAAGTCCATTTGACACAAGAGCTAAAGCCTGCTGACCATGGACAACGAAGAACATTCGCAAATTGGGTGTTGGAAAAACAGGCCGTCGATGCTGATTTTTCGAACAAAATTTTCTTCAGTGATGAAGCTCATTTTTCGCTTGGTGGATACGTTAATAAGCAAAACTGTAGAATTTGGGGCTCAGAAAATCCACAATTGATTGTAGAGAAGCCATTACACCCGGAAAAAGTCACTGTTTGGTGCGCATTGTGGTCTGGTGGTGTGATTGGGCCGAATTTTTTTGAGAACAACCATGGACGAACCGTTACCGTCAATTCTGAGCGCTATGGCCGCATGTTAACCGATTATTTTTTTACGAAAATCGAAGTTTATGATCTTGACGATATGTGGTTCCAGCAGGATGGAGCAACCAGTCACGTAACACGAGCAAATCGAGATCTTTTGCAAGATAAATTTCCTGGACGTTTGATTTCGCGATTGGCTGATGTCAATTGGCCTCCAAGATCCTGTGATTTAACGCCTTTGGATTTCTTTTTGTGGGGCTACGCGAAAGATCGTGTTTACGCAAACAATCCTCAAACTCTTGACGAATTGAAAACTAATATTCGTAAGGTAATGGCCGAGATACCGCCCGAAATGTGCCGAAAAGTCATTGAAAATTACCGCAAAAGAATCAAGGCCTGTAAGAAGTCCCGTGGAGGACATTTGAATGATATCTTGTTTAACTAAAAATGGCAAGGATCAATCTGTAAAATGAAATAAAAATTACAATACATTCCGAATATTTTGTGTGTTTTTTTTAAGTTTACTTTATCAAGCTTGAATTGGATAACCTTGTATTTCGCCAAGTTCGTGTTTTAAGTAGGGGTGTAGAGCGTGGTCATTCGTAAGTTTCTTGTCCAGTATTGCTCTCGTTCTGTCTAAAAAAGCTTGATGCTTGTCCAATTCTATAATGTGTATTAATTTGAAATTTCCGTCCTGTATTTTCGCTTTACCGGTACTAATTGATATGACTAGTACCGCTCAGGATAAAACTGTAATTGAAGGAGATTTTCAGATTTAATGTTACTTTTATGGACTACTTTTCCGGATTCTGTGAGGATGGTGGTATTCCGGTTTACCATTACTAATTCAGGCTTGTATCTGTGAGTTAATTTTGATCCTAACCTTTTATTGCATTTTACATAAATTGCCTGCCCAGGTTGGTAGGCCGTTATGGGTTTACGTTTCTTGTTATGAAGTTTCAAGTCTCTCTTCTGTTTAGTTTTTAGCCTGATCATATTTTCGTTTCGAATTTGTTCTAACTGTTCTGGATTCGCGTTGGGAACTCTGCCAAAGTAGAGTTCTATGGGTTTCTTTCCCGTTGTCGAATTCGGTCGCTTCGTTCGTAGTCGGGTTTTATTGAATACCAGTATATTCCAGGAATGACTGGTCGTATTGTGAGTCATACGTATTCATTTGGTCCTGGTAATAAGTTAGATCGGATTCCTCATCCTGAGGTTCACAGTGGTGGATTCTTTGGAATTTGGCAGGTTTTTGAATTTGTCCAGATTGGATAGGTCTTTTATTCGGGATTGGAAAGTTTCGAGGTCCATTTTGTAATCCTTGGGGTCTATTTTGATAGTTGACTTGTTTCGAACGAATGGATTGCCAGTCCATTGGTACTGGTGTGGGTAGGGGATTATTGTTGAAGTTCCTATTTGTATGCGATAATGGATATTATGTTGGGTACTTTGGGTATGGGTTTGGGAATGGTTCCCGATAAGTTTGTGGTATTTGCGGGCTGTGTAGTAATTCCGGATAAAAATTGCGCATTGGTGGGATTGGAAGGTTACGCTGTTGCGCTAGATACCTTCTAGGTGGAATTTGTGGTGGTAAAGGGGATTGTGGATTTCTCGTTTTAAAGTTACCGTGACTGTGTTGTACCCGGTATTGCATGTTCTCTAATTTGAGACATAGATGTAATGCCTCGGGTAGATCTGTGGGACCTCTCATGCTCAGCAGTCCATGTAGATCACCTCTGAGCCCTCTGACAAATGTATCGAGTGCTTTATCTCGATATGATTCCGTCATAACATTCATGGATTCTTGACTCATCTCCATGGAAGACAGCTTATTTAGAATTAGTGACAGGTGTTGGTATACCTGTTGGTAATATTCCGGGACTGATTGATGCCGTTGCACCAGCGTTGTCAGTTGGTACTCGAGTGTACCCAAATCACATTTGCCTGCATAGTGTAATGTCAGACATCTCGCTATTTTGTCCCAATTTAGTGGTGTGTTATAGGACTCCAAGGCGGTGTCCGCTTGACCCGAAACCTTGTTCCTTATAACACTCAGTATTCCGTAATATTTTGGAGTGCCTTTTAGGTGATCGTAAACTTTTAGTATGCGATCAACGCTTTTTTTCCAGGAACCGAACTCACCCGGTTGTCCAGAAAAATTTCTTAAGCTTTTTACCACGTCAGGTATTTTGTCTAAGTCATTCAGGTTCGCTAGATACCTAGGGTCGATACCTTGATCTATGTCATTTCTGGTGTTTGTGCTATTCGTCTGATTTAGGTTCTGACATTGTTCTCTAACTATGTCACATATTGTTGTGATATTCACAACCTCACCCATGCCAAATATCAATTCCATCATCATAAATAAAAAATCTAATCAATTAAAAACAAAAATCGCTACGATAATGCAAACGATATCGCATATGTATATCAAAAGACATATAACATACATTCTTTATGTGCATACAAAAAGCATAGTAAGCGCGATCGACGCGATACATAAAAGTATGAAATTCAAAAGCAACAACAAAACAAAACTTTAGTCATACTACGTCATACACACATTACACATTCTTCATATAATATAAAAATACAATAACAACAACAAAACCAAGTATGAAGTATGGTATATCAAAATATATGACCATATATATGCTATACATTTTTGTTGTTGTATTCAAAAATAAATATCGTTCATCGACTTATAATTCTTGCAAAATACATTTTTTTAATTTTAATTTGGAAATGCAAAGCTACTCAAAAATATAAAAACACGCGTCCTAAATTATACTTTTTTAAATAAAATTGTCGAATTTCCAAAAAATGAATTGTTGGTAGAACTCTACCAAATATTTAGTATATAAGAACCGAAAATTGTTCAATAAAATCAGAAAGAAATACACAATCAGTTGATCGCAGTCAAATGGTAGAACTGAATCGTAAACCCTTAGAGGTCTAACCTCGACGGTAGTAGCATAGTTCGGTTTTACCAATAGTTCATTTTTAATCGTCATACATCGAAGCCGCGATCAACCTAAGAAAATCGAAGTATTCATAAGTCATCTTAAATATTATAAAAGTAAACTAACATACAAATAAATAAAATAAAAGTAAAAATAGGCAGTATTTAGTATTTGTGCGCGAAAAACAAAAGGAGAACCACCATCACCGAACAAAAATCGGTAAGTATTCCAACCACTAACAATCTGGCACCGGTTTGTTGACTTGTCCCTTCTTTACCTCGCACGGCAAAGCGAGGAGGTTCATGGAAGTAGTGGTTCACACCACAGTATATGAATCTAGGTTGGCACGTTTCAACAAATCTTTATCTCTTACTAACCATCCACCCATCCAGGGTGTACTCCATAATAAATAAAACTTTTACTCAAGGAAACAATTCTCGCCGAACTTTTCACCTCTTTGCCCTTTTTCACTTCATATAAGGCCTCTTTAGTCCATCCACTTTCTCGCCGTTTTATCCGCTTCTAAATAAATTCACTTCAGCAACGACCCCTCTCTTATATCGAATCTAATTACTGCAACTCTAGTTTCCTAAAGTTCATTGGTTGATTTATTTCAACCTAAATATTGTAACTTGTATTGAACGAACCAAAAATAACATAACAAACGGTTCAATCGAAACAACAATACAAAAAAAAAAAATACAATAATATGACTTCTTTGAGTTGTGTAAGGTCAATGGTATTGTTTGTGTTGGATGCACCAGCTGAATTTACGCTGGCTGCAAGAATTGACGGTCTAATGACGTTGTCGTTATCCATTTCTCTTTATCCAGTAGCGATGTGATAAGTGGAAATTTGAAGCAGATGGTTCAATATAAATTGAAGGTAAATTGAATATGAATTGGCAATAGATTGAGTAAGAATCGGTAGTAAATGGAAATTGAAAGCAGATTGTTCAATATGAGTTGAATATTACAGGTTTTTCGACAAAATAATATAATGAATGGTGGTAGAGCAACAATTTAACACTAAGACGTTTTGTATTTTAATATTTTTTGAGTATAATTTGATTTTACTGAGAATATTTATTTATATTTACTATCTTATATATTTTTTTATAATTCTCAAATTGATTATTTTCTTTATTTTTATGTTATTTTAATTTTCTTATCAATGATTTTTTTCTTTTTTTTAAATTTTCTTTAGAATTCTTCTATTTAATTTTTAAATTATATTTATTACTTATTTTTGTTTTTTATATTTTTTTCATATAATTTATAATTTAATTTTTAATTCTTCGCTTAATATGAATTTAAATTGACTTACATTAAAATTAACAGATGTGGGTACATCTGGAGTCGCAATTCGTAGTTTTTTTTTCAACCCAAGTACTCTTGCCGTCCTTCTAACCTCGATTGGGCCGCAGTTGATCAACCAGTCGGGTTTGGTTATCGTCGATTCGTTGGCTCAACACCTTTTTGTCGTGTCTACTAAGGAGCTTCTTTTCCCAATTCACAATTTTTTTGACACTTTTCAAATTATGGTTAATTTGAATTTTTTAGTGTATCATTTTTAGCTAATTTAAATTGTGGTTAATTTAAATTATAGTAGTTAAACACTTTTTTTAAATTTAGGTAAATTTAAATTTTGGTTAAACACTTTTAAATTTTGGTTTATTTAAATTTTGAACTTTTTACAAGGAAGGGTCCTTGTTTCGTCGCCAGTTAACAAAATAACATAAAAAAAATATTTTTTTATCTTAAAATGTTTTATTTAATCTTATTAACAATATTTTACTTTCAATACAAAATTACGACTAACATAAAATTACGTTACATAAAATTATCTTACAAATAAAATATGATGATACTGCGTTATAGGAAATGCACGCCTTATCTAGGTCTCATATCGCATATGTGCAATATGAAACCCCTGTTCAACTGTGGGAATCGGCTCGCTGCCGCATGTTAACTTATATATATATATATATATATATATATATATATATATATATATATATATATATATATATATATATATATATATATATATATATATATATATATATATATATATATATAGTTATATTTCTCACAAATAAAACGTCGAAAAAAATTTATTTTCACAATTTATTTCACAATTTTTATTTTACTTGTTACAACTTTGAGTTAGATCTTAAAACTAAACTTAACATAAAATTTACTTTAACGTTCTAAAATAAAAAATGCTAACTAAGGATAATTATAATTATGTTGTTTCTAACTTATAAAAGTGCTTATCAAGAAATAAGACAATGCTTGTGCATTTCCCTTGTAAATATGATCGGGCTCCGGTTGCAATGATGAGGGCAATGTTCGACACATCGTGAGAACATTGTAGCCTTGAGTTATTTATTTGATGTAGTAATTTATGTAATTATAACTCCTCCCGGGGGTGTAGAAAGGGCGTCCTCGTCCTTAACTTTGATTCCTAATTTTGCTACTAGATTTGAGAATCTCGTATCTTCTTTGTTGGAACACTCTAACTTCTGCTGGTTTATATTGCGTCTTACTGCTCTTGTGATATTTTGGCGAACCTTGATGTACGCATATACTGTTACGAGTATTAACCCTAGTGATGAGATAGACACACCGCCTGATAGGGACCATATCCAATATTGTTGATTCTCCTGTTGTAAATTCATGTGCGTTATCAGTTTCCTGTTTTGTAAATTTTGTTGTTCTATTACATTTATGTCCACCTTTTTAACCAATCTCCGTGCTATCTCAAGATTATGTAGTGCACCCTGAATTTCTTCCGCTTCGCTCTTAATTTCGAGCGACTGAAACTTCTTGTTCTTAATTACCAAAGTGCAGTTCCAGAAGCTTATAAGGAAGTTTCCCGTTATCGTCCTGTTGTTCGGTCCACAGTCCGATGATAATGTTTCTTCTTTAGCGTTATATATCAGAAGTTTGTCCTCTGAAATATAGTGTACTGTGGTGTCCGACTTTGCTGTTACGTTGCAGGTACCTTTCGTGCCCATTATCAGAGGTTTGATACACTCGTCGTCGAATTCTTTTATTTCTCCATATTTTTGTACGAAACTGTTAGGGTTTAATGATGTAAATAGTTTTTGTTTCGTCATTATGATATGTTGTGGGTACTCTCTTATTATTGTATCTTTGACTGTTAACGGTATGATCGTTGTTGATGTTGATACTTCATCTTCCAGCTTTGGTACTTCTAGAATAAACAGGAGCATTTCTTCATTTACGGCAATTTTCGGTATTACGTATTGGAGTGCCTCTTCTGGTATACTTATATTGACTCCTTGGTTTATCATTAGATCTCTTATCATCATTAGTTCTTTTAGCGAAAGCACTTTGTTGCTTGCTAATCCAATTTTTGTTCTGACGATGGCATCTTGTATGTCCTCTAATATATTGTTTATAGTGTCTATGTTTATGATAGCTGTTATCATTTCTATCTCACTGAGTATTATTTTATTAGCTGTGTTGGTGTTCGTCACCGCTTTGTTGATCGTATCTGTGATCAATCTTATTCTTTCATCAATCCGGGTGTTTATCTGTACTTGCTGATTATTTTCGTTTGTTAGCTCATTCATTTTGCTTTCCAGCATTCGTAGATCTAATGCATCTGGGCTGCCTGCCAGCCACTTCCACGCGGAATCGAGTGCATCCCAACGTTTTTGTCTATAACGTCGTGTGGGTTTTATTTGTTGTAGGTTGTCGTATAATTTCTTGCACTTTTGTTTTACTATATTGTATAATTCTAATTTATCATTCTTATCATCTAGCTTATTATAAATGAATTTATTTATTGATTCTACTGTATTTTGAAAGTTATGTAAATTGATTGGATGTACTATTTTTATATTGCCTATTTGAATTTTGCAATCGTTTGTTTTAATTATTAAAATTGGATCGCTATTTAAATTTTTTATTTCTAATTTCTGGCTTTTACAGATTTCTATAATTATAGTTAATATTAATAATCTTATAATGAAATGCATTGAACTCGTATATAAAGCAACTGACAGCTTATCTAATTTATAATATAATATTTCTACGTGTACTATATCTAGAATGGTAATTTCTAATTAAAAGTTTTTTATTTACATCAACTTTAGATTAAATTATCTATATTTATTTCTTATTTAATTATTGTATTACAATTCGCCTGAAATGATAAATAAAATTGATTTTAATTAATTCTGTTTTCTTTCAATTTTTTTTTTTCAAGTTCTATTTCAACTTCGATTTCAACTTCAATTTCAACTTCAATTTCAATTTCAATTTCAATTTCGATTTCAATTTCAATTTCAATTTCAATTTCAATTTCAATTTCAATTTCAATTTCAATTTCAATTTCAATTTCAATTTCAATTTCAATTTCAATTTCAATTTCAATTTCATTTTTTCAATCTTTTTATTTTATTTTTATTCCGTTTTATATTTCTTTTTGTACGGAATGTTTTTAACTCAATATTTCGAATTTTAGTCTCAATTCCTCTCGGTTGGGTTTTTGTTCTAATGTTGGGTTTAAGGAATACGGATTGATCTTCTATAAGGTCGGGTGGGTCTTCTTTACCATTGTTTTGCTTTTGCATTCTTGCAGCTGCTTTTGTTAAGTTGGCATTGACCGTCTGAAATATTTGGTTTGTCCGTGTTTGAATTTGCGTGGGATCAATGAAATTGTTTTGGTTAAAAATAATTTCATTCGGCGTGAAGCCGGTCGCTGAATGCACGGTATTATTGTAAAGTGCAACTGACAATTCGATGGCAGTTGAAGTATTTGGGTTTGGTAGTTTATGTTTGTTGGTATTGTATATTTCAATGACCGTGGCATGGGTTTTTTCAATCTGCCCATTAGATTCTGATGATGAGGCATATTCTATCCTGATATTGAGGTTATTTAGAAATTCCCTCATTTGAATGGATTGGAAGGTGGTTTCGTGGTCACATACAATACTGTTCGGTATTCCGAAGAGAGTGAAATATTTGTTAAGAGCTGTGGTGACGTCCGTTACGTTTTTGGTTTCCATTGCTATCATTTGTAGATGCTTGGAAAATGAGTCTATTATAGATAAAAAGTTGTTTCTGTTTATAATGAAAATGTCCATATGCAGCCGCTCTAACGGCTTCTTTGTGATTGGCCGTGGGGAAATTTTAATATTATAAGGTTTGCGTTCATATTTGTGCTTGTTACAGATGTTACAAGCATTAATGTGAATTTTGATTTTGTTTCCCATTCTTGGGAAGAAGAATGCTCGTCTTAGTTGTCTCTCAACCTCGCTAGTGCCTCTGTGTGCCCTTTCGTGTTCTTTGATTATGATTTTGTTTTGCCTGTCCTCACTAGTAACATCCTCAACTATTTTTGTTGTGAAGACGAAGTGACCGGTTTGACAGAAATGTTGCCTAAATGATTCTTGAATTGT
Organism: Nephrotoma guestfalica; assembly: GCA_963691935.1. Classification (NCBI taxonomy): domain Eukaryota; kingdom Metazoa; phylum Arthropoda; class Insecta; order Diptera; family Tipulidae; genus Nephrotoma; species Nephrotoma guestfalica. The sequence continues at coordinate 251,640,003 of OY829914.1, forward strand.
CGTGTATAAGTTCTCAGGGGCCATAATTGCCGACTGCTTACGGTTGTGGTATGCCTTTAAGAATTTCGTAATATCGTCGACTTCGAACCGTTTTTTAGAAATGATAATTCTTTTAAAATTTGGAAATATTTCTTCCGAAATAATTACGTCCATATTTGCTATTTTGAAAATTAGCTGGTTTCTGTAATAATTAATCGGCCTGTCTGAGAAATGCATGTAATATTCAGGCCAAATGGCATTCTGCAAAACTCGAAATGACCTTTATCTGTTGAGAAGGCGGTCTTTTGTTGGGACTTCTCATCCATTGGGATTTGGTGGAAGCCAGATTTTAGATCCAACGTTGTGAAGTAGGTCGATCTTCCCAAGTTATCTAAAATCTCTTCAATTTGGGGCATCGGGAATTTATCATCGATAGTTTTTTCGTTTAGTTTACGATAGTCGATGACTACCCTAACCTTACGTGTTCCTGAAGCGTCCGTTTTTTTAGGAACAACCCAAATTGGTGCCGAGTACGGACTGCTTGAGTGGCGAATAATTCCGCTTTCGAGCATTTCCTGTACTTGCTCTTCCACATCTCTCTTGAAATGATGTGGGTAACGATAGGTTTTTGTATAGACGGGCATTTCGTCTTTTGTATGTATGTGGTGCTTTATAATTGTTGTTGCTGACAATTTCTCTGTTTGTCTCAGCAGCACCGTTTGATTTTCATAAATTTTGTCAATTAACGCAGTCTTTTCATTGATGTTTAGGTGTTCGGTTCTAATAACCTTTTCTATATCCTGCTTAGTGATTATAGCTTTTCTAGTTGTTGGCATAGGTTTTAAAGTTTCGAAGTTGTTAACGGTTAATTTTAATTTTGGTAAAACGTTTGGTGATTTCGGGTCATTCGTGAGAATGTTTACTACCGTTTTGCCCTGTTCGGCTTTATATATTCCTGGTTGGATAATAATTTCTTCGTTGAGTTTTTGGTATTCGGGAACGAACCATTCTCCGTCACTCGACGTTTGGAATGTGACAAAATGATTATAATGGTTGCCCATTGGGTAGTAGCGGAAAAATTTGAGTTTGTGGTTATTTAAAATCAAGTGATTTGTTGGGAAGTCAATTTTGGCGTTTAATGTGGCCACTGATTCTGAACCAATGATTCCATCAAAACACCTGTGAAAATCTAGTTCGAAATAATTTTGCGGTGGAATATCAAAACCTAACAAATTAATTTTACACATTTTATTTACCAAGTGTGTCCCAAGTATATTTTTTACTGAGACTTCCTGGGTTTTTAGTAGATTTTTGGAAATAATACCGGGTCTTAGGATATTTTTATTTGCCCCGGTGTCTATTAAAAGCTTAATTGATTTGTTGTTGTGTATGTCTTTACATACTAAATATGGTAGATAGTTTAATCTTCCGTGTCTACCTGTTCGTCCTCCTGAAAATTTGTCGAGTATACCTCGAATTCAGGTGAAGAATCTTCTTCGTTTTCGTGCTCGTTGTGTTGAGAATTCTCGGGTTCTGCGAGAATTTCGTGCTTGTTAATTGCTCGAGTATTTTTCGACCTCGTCGAAATGTCTATCGACATGGGAGTCGGTTTACCTTTTTCTGAGAGAGGCGGTTTCCGATTTATTACCGAGTTCGTATTGTTTCTCGGCTGGAAGTTGTTAAATTTATTTGGTTGCATATTGTTATTATTTTGAATAAAAGTTTGAACCGGTTTTTTGTTACTGTTCGAAATTAACTCGTTCGTTGTAAATTTACATAGGAAGGCGTAAGCCTCCTCTATGTTTTTGGGTTTTGCCGCTTGGGCGTACCCGAAGTAAGGTTTTTTCAACCCCGAAATGAATGCTGCTAAAGCATCCTCTTCGATAAATGTGTTTATAGCAAGCCAGGCATGATTGTAGACAGCGTTCTGTCTTGCTAGAGTTTTTATATTTTGTACATTCTCTTTAATTTTGTAAAAATATGAATGCACCGTCATGCTCTCGGTTTGTTTAGTCGCCCAGAGCTGCGACTTGTAAAACGACAGTTCCTGCTTGTCGCCAAGTGTTTCTAGGAGAATAGCTTTTATCTCCGGAAAACTTTGTGGGTTTCCAGCCAGACATAAAGCGTCTTTAGCTCTACCCTTGATTTTGTTGCTCACAGCTTGTGAATACAACCTTAATTGTGCTTCCGAGACGAGGGGTAGAAATACCATGAGTGTATCTTCCGCTGTCTGAAGCCATGCGTTTAATTGTTTTCGATTACCGTCGTATTCCGGTATCGATTTTATTGGATCAGGGATCCTGAACGCATCGAACGTCATTTGCTGTACTTCTGCACCTTTTTCTGCAAAATTGTCCGCTGGTTTTTGTTGCAAAAAGGCCAGAGTTCGGTCTTGTTCTTCCGATCTGACTGCCATTTTTTGCACCTGTTCAATTACAGCTTTTATTTGCTCCGTGAGCTCGTTTATCGCTGTCATTGTTTCAGGATTCATTCTGTGAAGTGAGTTGTCTTCGAAATTACGATTTTCGTCAAATCTTCGTTCTGACTTTTTTCCCATTCACCAGAATTAATTTTATTTTATTTATTAAATTTTGTACTGTACCTATCTCGTAGTATACAGAGGGCAGTTCTGTGCCTATCTCGTAGTACACAATTTAGCCAATGGTGGTAGCACAATTATTATATAAAAAATAAAAAAAAAAATATATAATAATAGTAAAGAATTGTTACCTTATGTAGTCGTGTGTCCTATAGGTTCTAGCGATGTCTAGTGTGGTGCGGGCGGCGGAACCTCAACTCCTCTGGGCGGTTTACACCTTTAGCCTGAGATGCACTGTTTATAATTTTTTCACTTATAAAACTCGCGGATTCACTTTTTAAATTAGTGTTTATGTCTAATTTATTTGCACTGTTTTACACTTACACTATCACAACACTAACCGGACGGCTGCGCCAGTTATATTTCTCACAAATAAAACGTCGAAAGAAATTTATTTTCACAATTTATTTCACAATTTTTATTTTACTTGTTACAACTTTGAGTTAGATCTTAAAACTAAACTTAACATAAAATTTACTTTAACGTTCTAAAATAAAAAATGCTAACTAAGGATAATTATAATTATGTTGTTTCTAACTTATAAAAGTGCTTATCAAGAAATAAGACAATGCTTGTGCATTTCCCTTGTAAATATGATCGGGCTCCGGTTGCAATGATGAGGGCAATGTTCGACACATCGTGAGAACATTGTAGCCTTGAGTTATTTATTTGATGTAGTAATTTATGTAATTATAACTATATATATATATATATATATATATATATATATATATATATATATATATATATATATATATATATATATACATATATATATATATATATATATATATATATATATATATATATATATATATATATATATATTTCATCCTTGTATATAACGGGTGATTTTTTAAGAGCTTGAGAACTTTTTTTTAAAAAAAAACGCATAAAATTTGCAAAATCTCATCGGTTCTTTATTTGAAACGTTAGATTGGTCCATGACATTTACTTTTTGAAAATAATTTCATTTAAATGTTGACCGCGGCTGCGTCTTAGGTGGTCCATTCGGAAAGTCCAATTTTGGGCAACTTTTTCGAGCATTTCGGCCGGAATAGCCCGAATTTCTTCGGAAATGTTGTCTTCCAAAACTGGAATAGTTGCTGGCTTATTTCTGTAGACTTTAGACATGACCTAGCCCCACAAAAAATAGTCTAAAGGCGTCAAATCGCATGATCTTGGTGCCCAACTTACCGGGCCATTTCTTGAGATGAATTGTTCTCCGAAGTTTTCCCTCAAAATGGCCATAGAATCGCGAGCTGTGTGGCATGTAGCGCCATCTTGTTGAAACCACATGTCAACTAAGTTCAGTTCTTCCATTTTTGGCAACAAAAAGTTTGTTAGCATCGAACGATAACGATCGCCATTCACCGTAACGTTGCGTCCAACAGCATCTTTGAAAAAATACGGTCCAATGATTCCACCAGCGTACAAACCACACCAAACAGTGCATTTTTCGGGATGCATGGGCAGTTCTTGAACGGCTTCTGGTTGCTCTTCACTCCAAATGCGGCAATTTTGCTTATTTACGTAGCCATTCAACCAGAAATGAGCCTCATCGCTGAACAAAATTTGTCGATAGAAAAGCGGATTTTCTGCCAACTTTTCTAGGGCCCATTCACTGAAAATTCGACGTTGTGGCAGATCGTTCGGCTTCAGTTCTTGCAATGTCAAAGCATACTGAGCATCTTTCTCTTTGACACCTTGTCTGAAATCCCGCGTGATCTGTCAAATACTAATGCATGAAAATCCTAACCACAAAAAAATCACCCTTTATATTGTCAGCATTATTCATCATTATAAAGATCAAAGAATTTACGATTAAAAATTATTTTATGCATTTTATTTTATTTAGAAAATATTGGAACGGTCTACAATCATTATATATAGAAGATTTAGCCATCCACATTTACGATTAGATAATTTTTATCTTCCTTTTATTTCCGTCCAGTAGGAGTAAAATCGGCAAATATTTACAGCTTAATTTTATGTATCTTCTATTTAAAGTCAATCTCAGTTCAAACATCCCCGGCCAAATAGTATGATGATGTCTGCATTTATGTTTCACATAATACGTATATGGATAAGAAACGGAAAGCAATATTTCAAATTTATCGATTTCAAACATACGGAGTAGCAAACAATGTATCTTTTTCATACCAGACATAAGTATCATCATCTTGTCTCTTTATGCGACAGACCAAACAAACATCTCTAGCCAACCAACCAACCGACCATAAAATTATTCTTTTCTTCACATATTCGGATTTTTATGTGGTTATGGTTTTCAATTGCTTTACAACTTTGAACTTTTATTTCTTATACACATTCACATACACCTATACATATTCATATTATCATGTACATATATTTATTGGTAGTTTGCTCGGTTTTATTTTATTATCCTTTGGCCAAATCGAATTTTATTAAGTTATAACAATCATAACCAGAAGAGACCAAAAAAGCGTAACAAAAAATAAAATAAAATTTGAATATTCATAAAAAAATGTCGAGATTTTTTTCCAATATTGGATGTAATTCGAAAAGCTATTGAAACGAGTATTATACATCGACATAATACCAGCTAAAAAAAATGTATCATCATTCGAGCATAACCAACATGTATGTAAATAAAATTTTAAACCATAAATGTATGTAGATTACGGCCAGATGGAGTACGTTATATTTTTTGATGTGTAATTTGTGGAGAGTGCGTGGATTTTCGTACACAACATATTATACCAACCATTTTCATATACCAATAATATTATCATTACATTATACGAGTACGTTGAATTTTGATAAAGGGCTCTGTAACGAATAGTACACATTATTTAGCAAAATTGCTTCAGTAACACAAAGTATCGAAGGTTTATTAAAATTTATAAAAACTCGTTTTCGACATCACTCGCAGCATCCAAATATTATGATGATATTATAAATATTTTTGTTTGTCCCCTTGCTTTATTGCAACATAACTACTTAAGTTCAATAAATCCGAAAAATGTGTAAAATTATATCCTTTTGAAGCAGCAACAACGCGTTTTACTCGAATCCCTTCTACACCAATTCGTCTCAAATTTTTCTTTATTTGTGCAGAAAACTATACATAAAAAATTTTCCAACAACATACTTCCATATATTTATAAAAAAAAGTTATGTGTATTCTGGAAAAAATAACTAAACTGAAAAAAATGACATGAATGTTAATGACGTATGAGGTTTTCCTAGTGTGTAATAATGGAATGTTATTCTTTCTCAATTTTTTCCGTTATACATTTTTTGGTTGTTGCTACTTTGTAGATACACTGTGCCGTATGTTTAATACAAATATTATGTGAGAGCTTGTTGTGGTAGCGTACATAAATGTTATGAATCCTTGTGTAAATAAATAGTTTCCATCGTTCACATATCCCGTTTAATTTATTTGATACATTTTGCATCGTTTGAAGTTTCCTTGATTTATTCCTATTTTTAATCAATGCTCATCTGTTAGAAGTAATACTTGCACGAAAAAGCTTGGTGTCCGCAACAAAATCTTTTAACATACATGTCTAGGTGCAATGTAAAATTATTTTATTAATTGTTTCATGATCAATAATTCTCAAAATTGATACGAATTTCGGGCGTTCGTCTAGAATCGTAATGAATTTTTGCTTTGACTTTTTGCGTGTGGCGCACGATCGCTTTGAAAATTTGACCGTGTATAAGTTGTATGTCCAGAACCAACCTTACAATACTTTTGAAGGAGTTGAACCTTAATTTTTTTGAAGGGATCGGGCCCCTGGGATTATTTTTCAAAATATGCATATACGAGTATTGCGTTTAAAATTAATCAGAGCTATTAAGAAATTGCACTTTAGAATAATTTGATTGTTCGTCACTCACTTCTATGTCCGTAAAAAAGATTTATTTCTGTAAGCATGTATTTGTCAGCAATTGGGAATGGAATCGCATCAGTGAACAGAAGAGCATACTGTTGACCCTAAATAATCGTACGAAACGAAATGCGTTATCAAGCAATCGACCCGTCGAAATAAATTGATGGACTCAAAACGATATTTGTTAATTTAAAAATAATTAATTACAATTTAAAATTAAATTTTTGCAATTTTTGCAAGCTGAAAAGGATTCAATTTTAGACTAAATATTCGACTAATTTCGACGAGTTTCTAATTATTTTAACAAATAAGAATTAGTCTCCATGTAACTTCAGAAAGCAATTTATAATAAAAATTACTTTTTCCATTTATGTCCACTATAGCAAACATTCCAATCACCAAAAATTGCATCTTCCACAAGAAATACCCTTTGCTACAAAATATTTTACATGTGAAATTGGTCTGGTTTGAGAAATAGCTTATTTTGCCTACTAAATCGTCGTCAATTATTTCAACATATATCACTAGCAGACGCATCAATCAATTGTCAACCGTACCAAATTCGCACATTATTTTCCGTCATTTTGATAAATATTTTACATCGAGTGCGCTCAGCCAGCAATAACGCAAGCATGCAATTCTCAACGGAAATGTATAACGAAGCATTAATCATGATTGAGGACAAGTGTTTATCAATTGTCAACAGAACGCTCAATATGAAATGGTTTCATCGAATCGAATTGTAGACGATGTATACGATCGAAATTTGCAAAAAGAGCAGCAATTTAATGTGAATAAGCTGCAGCTGAGCTGACCAGCAAACATGAGCGATAAGAACACGAAATTAACTTAACAAGGACAGACATCTATATGTAATTTCAAATATTGGATTAAATCAATTCAATTTGTTGGGATTAATATTGAGTTGTATGTGAGTTACAATAAGTTTGTTGTATTTGTCAAAAATAGTTGTTGTTGTCAAAATAAACATGGCCGATAGTAACGCGGAATTTACTTAACGAGGACTAGAAAACTATATTTAATTTCACATATTGGATTAATACAATTCAAATTGTTGGGATTAATATTGATTTGTATGTGAATTACAGTAAGGTTGTTGTTGTCAAAAATAGTTGTTGTTGTCAAAATGAACGTGGCCGATAGTAACTAGGAATTTATTTAACGAGGACTAGAAAACTATATTTAATTTTACATATTGGATTAAAACAATTCAAATTGTTGGGAAATGAATGAATGAATGAATGAATGAATGAATGAATGAATGAATGAATGAATGAATGAATGAATGAATGAATGAATGAATGAATGAATGAATGAATGAATGAATGAATGAATGAATGAATGAATG